>CM051240.1:48491828-48719328 GCA_027917425.1 Gastrophryne carolinensis
ATGAAGCTTGCTCGTACTGGCTCCAGAGTGTAAGCAGGTTGTCTCAGTGCCCAGGGGATCCTGTTATATAGAGGGTAAGCCCTTTGGACAGGCTAATGCTGAGGGGATCCTCTGCAATAAAACCTTGAGTTCCTGGTCCATATATACCCGGGACCTCCCACTAATTCCCCAGTTTTTTCTCTGCAGTGGGCTGCGAAGGACAAAACGATGGCTTCTCTTCTCGCAGGTGAGCTGGGCTTACAGCCCATGACCCTGTAGGACTATTCCCACCCGCTCCACCTTTTATTCTGCCTCCCAGCTTTGGCTGTGTGGTCGGGTGATGGTAGGCAGCACCTATTACTGGTGCTTTGTCAGGAGCTTGCTCCTACCGCAAATCCCCCACCAAAGGGTAGGCGGTCCAGGTTTGGTGAACCTGAATTGGGATGCCCCGTCCGCTATGTGCCCTCCCCAGCAGAACTTGGGTGTCATTATGGGCATCCATCTCCCCTTCTTCCGCTTTCCCAGTTCGTCGGGGGGGGGGGGGGGGGGGCGCGTGCACTGTACTTGTATGTGTGTGTTTTTATGTGTGCACTGTTGCATGGAGCTACCGCACTGGCTATCAGGGCCAGTCCAGGAGTCCTCTCTGATCCGGCGCCATTATGCTGCCTACTCTTTTTTTTTTAATTGCCGCCGCTGATCCACGGTCAGCGGTGACGTCATTGGGGGGCCTGTTTGGTGCTGATTGGCTGCAGGGAGGCTGTCTCTCAGCCTGTCCCCGCGCTTCCTGGAGGGGGCGTGGCTTAACCGTCGGCGCACTCCGCGCGTTTTTCCTTCTTGCTGACCGCCCCTCCAGGATCCTTCCTGCGCCATTTTGGATCCCCGACTGGCTCATCGCTGCTCCCTTCACGGTCCGTGAGTGCCCCTGCGGGCTGTGTGTTTTTAATTATCACTTGCTATTGCATTCTCATGGGTGTATTTTTTATGTCTTACAGGCGGGAAAACTGCTTTAGGGGTTTCTCCCGGTCCTGTCTCCTCTATTAGTTCCCTGTAACTTTATTAGAGGCCTAAGTGGTTAAATCCTCCCACTATCCCAGCGGACATTTGGGGCATCCCGGGTAGCTGTATAGCGTAATTCCCATTGGCTTGTTGTGCTACTGAAATCACCATATGGAGGCTTCACAAGATATTGTGATCGGGGTCCCATCGGGACAAGCCCGGCTGTGTGTGGTGTGCGGGGCATCCCCTGTTAGCGATGATGTGCGGGTCTGTGCACCCCTGCGCCCAGCAGGCGCTTGCGCGGCACTCTGGGCTGCCTGTGTCCGGGTCTGCGCCCACCATGTCCTCTCCCACACCCCTTCGCTTAATTATGACTCCCAGTGAGATCAATACTAGTGAGGAATCTCAGCCTGATGTGTCTTCCAGGCTGGCCAGTATTGAGAGATTGATTGCTAGCTCTGCGGCCCGTAAGGCCCCAGATAAAAGATGGCACGTGGCGCCTGCTGCGTCAGCCTTTCCTTTGGAGACTGAAGATTTCCTTGATTTATCTGACTATACTCCGCTTGAGAAGGGGGAATTATTCTCTGATTCAGAATTTTCTGATGATCAGCATTACCTTGGCCCTGATGCCGGCTCAGAGCATTGGGATGCTGATG
This sequence comes from Gastrophryne carolinensis, assembly GCA_027917425.1. NCBI lineage: Eukaryota > Metazoa > Chordata > Amphibia > Anura > Microhylidae > Gastrophryne > Gastrophryne carolinensis. The sequence continues at coordinate 48,493,460 of CM051240.1, forward strand.
ACACCCATAGACTTTTGACTCAAATCTTTGAAGTGCTTTCCATTTCCCTCCCTGCTGCGGCACCCAAGCAACAGGGGGAATTGTTTGGTACTGCAAAGCCACGTTTGGGATTTCCAGAACAGGCACATTTCAATAATCTGGTTCTCAAAGAATGGGAGCGGCCTAGCTGGCTTCCTGGTATCCCTAAGGGATGGGATAAAAGGTACCCTTTTCCCTCGGATGTGATTAAATGTTGGTCAACTCCCCCGGAAGTGGATGCCCCTGTTTTGGGGTTGTCTAACACTTCTGTGGTGCATTCCCCTGATTCCACTACCTTGAAGGATAGTGAGGACCGGCGTATTGACCAGCTGGCTTCCCATGCCTTTGCCTGTGCAGGATCGGCCCTGCGCCCGGTCTGTGCTTCTGCTATTACTGCAGTGGCCATTTGGTCTCTGGTCAAGGGCCTTTTGGAAGGCTCTCCCGATGATCCTTCTAGTGCCGAATTTAGAGCCTTATCACAATGTGAGATGTTTATCACTTATATTCTTTCTGCCTTAGATGACACCATTAGGATGTATAGCAGGACCTCAGCTTTGGTTGTTTCTATTCGCCGCTCGGTCTGGCTGCGCCAGTGGGCAGCTGACAATGCTGCTAAGAAGGCTCTCACAGGGCTACCCTTTAAGGGGCTGCGCCTTTTTGGTGACCGTTTGGACCTTTTTGCAAACGGAGGTAAGTTGCCCAAACGCAAAAGACAGCTGCGGGCTTTCGGGGTTCAGGGTCCTTTACTCCCTCCTCCTCCCTCCTCGTGGATCCAGGTCAGGGAGGGGGGTTTCCTTTGCGGGGCACAGGGGAGACTTCTGGGGCAAGGGCAGAGGCCGTGCCCGTCCCGGATCCTCCTGGGGATCCAAGCCCAAATCTGTCATCAAGCCTGCTCAGCCATGAAGGGACGCCCTCACCCTTACGGGTGGGGGGGGGGGGGGGCGGCTGCGGCTCTTCGCTCATGTCTGGGGGCAACAGGTCTCAGACAGGTGGATTCTGGTGGTTGTGTCCTCCAGCTACAAGCTAGAGTTCGCTGCATGACCCCCTCCAAGATTCCTCAGGTCTCGGATTCCTCTAGACCCCCTAGCAGCTCAGGGTCTGTTTCTGGCTGTACAGAGCCTATTGGATATGGGGGTCATCTGTCCGGTCCCTCCGGGGGAGAGGTGTCAAGGTTATTATTCCAATCTCTTCACAGTACCCAAAAGGGATGGTTCCATCAGGCCCACCCTGGACTTAAAGCTTCTAAACAAGTTCATCAGAACCAGACGCTTTCACATGGAGACCCTGCGCTCCGCGATCAGCTCTTTGCGCCCCGGGGGACTTCATGACTTCCATAGACATCAAGGATGCTTACCTTCATGTGCCAGTCTTCCCAGGGCATAAGCGGTTCCTCAGGTGCGCCGTGGAGGACCGGCACTACCAATTTGTGGCACTTCCCTTCGGTCTCACCTCAGCCCGCAGAGTGTTCACCAAGGTGCTGGTGGGGGTGATGGCCGGGGGCATTCGCATTCTCCCTTATCTGGACGACCTTCTCATTACATCTCATTCTCTCCAGCAGGCAGAATTGGATACCCAGACAGTGGTAACTGCCCTGGAAACGTTCGGATGGGTGATCAATTATCCCAAGTCCTCCCTCTCTCAGTCCCGGGTGACCCCCTTCCTGGGCATGAATCTGGATACAATTCAGGCGAGGATTTTTCTTCCTCAGCAGAAGGTGGATTCTCTACAAGCTCTGGTTCATTTCCTGCTGCCCAGTCCTCGTCCTACCATCAGTCAAGGGATGCAATTGGTGGGACAGATGGTGGCCTGCTTCGAGGTAGTCCCTTACGATCAATTTCACATGAGACCCCTTCAGCTCCATCTCCTTTCAGCCTGGGACAAGTGTCCCCTCTCTCTGGATCAGGCCTTTGTTCTCTCTCCTCTGGTCCGGCGGTCCCTCCTGTGGTGGCTGGACTCGAGGAATCTTCTGGGGGGCAGATCATTTCTGACACCATGTTGGGAGACGGTCACTACGGATGCCAGTCTGTCAGGTTGGGGGGGCTACTGGAGAGCCCTCCAATTCCAGGGGCTGTGGGGCCCTCAGGAGGCTCACGCTCCGATCAACGTCCTGGAGCTGACGGCAGTTCGGTTGGTACTGGCGCAGTTGACTCCTCACCTTCAGGGCCATCCGGTACAGGTTCGCTCCGACAACCAGACGGCGGTCGCCTATATCAATCATCAGGGAGGGACTCGGAGCAAGAGTGCCCTCAAGGAGGTGTCGTTGATTCTGTCCTGGGCCAAGGACAATGTCCCGTGCATCTCAGCAGTTTATATTCCGGGAGCGGAGAATCTGGAGGCGGATTCCCTGAGCAGGGGGACCTCTTGCTTGGGGAATGGTCCCTCAACAACGAGGTCTTCCTATCCCTTTGTCACAGTTGGGGGAGGCCAGACGTGGATCTGTTTGCTTCTTGCCACAATCACAAGCTTCCAGCATTTGTCTCCCTGTCCCAGGACCCTCTGGCTCTGGCGGTGGATGCTCTGTCTCTGTCCTGGCAGGGACTCAGTCTCCTGTACCTCTTCCCTCCGTTTCCTCTTCTGAGCAAGGTTCTGCGCAAGTTGGTTCAGGAAAGGGTGCCAGCCATTCTGGTGGCCCCCAGGTGGCCAAGACAGGTGTGGTTCGCAGACGTTGTGCAGCTGGCAGTGGATCAGTACGCTCTACCCTTGGTTCCGGACCTTCTCACTCAAGGACAGCTCTGTTATCCCAATTTACAAACGCTGGCTTTGACAGCCTGGCTGCTGAAACCTCCATCCTAAAGGAGAAAGGACTGTCTGATTCGGTTGTCCATAATCTTGTAAGAGCTAGAAAGAAATCCTCTTCTACTATCTACTTTAGGACCTGGCGGACCTACATTAACTGGTGTGAGTCTAGGGCCTTTCCCTGTCGTGTGTTCTCCATTCCTAGGAGTTCCTTCAACATGGTTTGGATATGGGTTTTCAGCTCAGCACTTTGAAGGGTCACGTGTCCGCCTTGGCTGTTTTCTTCCAGAGGTCCTTCGCTCTACATCCTCTGGTCAAGACTTTCTTCCAGGGGGTCGCTCATGTGCGCCCTCCCCGCAAACCCATGGTACCGGTCTGGGATTTGAATTTGGTATTGTCTGTCCTTCAGGGTCCTCCATTTGAACCTGTGCATGAGGCTGCCTTGTCTATCCTTACCCTGAAGGTTGCCTTTTTGGTGGCTATCACCTCTGTCCGGCGTGTTTCTGAGTTGGCGGCTCTGTCTATTCAGGCCCCCTAGTTTGAGAGACACCAGGACAAGGTGGTTTTCCGCTTTAAACCAGACTTCTTGCCTAAGGTTGTTTCCGCCTTCCATCTCAATCAGGACATTGTGCTTCCTTCTTTGTGCTCTAATCCTGGTAATTCCAAGGAAAGGGCATTGCATTCTATGGATGTTGTCAGGAATTTGAAATTCTACCTGGTGGCTACTGCACCTTTCAGAAAGATGGACGCCTTGTTTGTGGTTCCCTCGGGTCCCAAGAAGGGTTTGGCTCCTGCTAAGTCTACTATTAGCAAATGGATTTGTCAGGCTATTGTTAGGGCCTATTCTACTAGGGGGAAGGATCCTCCTTTCCGTGTTACTGCTCATTCTACCCGTGCTGTTAGGGCTTCCTGGGCCTTCCAGCACCAGGCTTCTGTTGAACAAGTTTGCAAGGCTGCTACGTGGTCTCCTTTTCCAAGTTTTACAAGGTTGATGTTCGGGCCTCAGCGGATGCTGTTTTTGGCCGCAAGGTTTTGCAGGCGGCAATGGTTTGAACTGCGCGTTGTTGCCTTTTTTGGGATCCCCACCCGTTTATGGACACTGCTATTGGATGTCCCAGCTGTTATGAATACTATCTGGAGCAGGACGTGCTGCATACTTAGAATATTACAATTCTGTGATTACTCACCTTGTAGAATTGGTATTATAAGTATGCAGCGCGTCCTGCTCCATCCCACCCTGATTGCTTTATTCTTGGATCCTCTATATGGTGATTGTTGTTCCTTGTTAATGTTGTTGAATTTGTTATTGGCTTTTCCTGGTTCCCTTGCTGCTTTTCTATACTGGGGAATTAGTGGGAGGTCCCGGGTATATATGGACCGGGAGGGGCCATCTCTGCAGTAAAGCGCCCTCTTGTGGAGGTAAACCCAGCTGTTATGAATACTATCTGGAGCAGGACATGCTGCATACTTATAATACCAATTCTACAAGGTGAGTAATCACAGAATTGTATTTTTTCCAGGAGGATGAAGTAGGCTCCTCTATACTGGTATAATATGGTTTTTAGGCTCCGCATCCAGGCTTGGCCTGGGGCTCTTGTATGACAAGGCTCAATCTTTCCAGGTGCTTTTCAAATGTCACCTCTGTAGGTTCGTTACAGGGCCTAAGAAGGTTCGACCTAATGGAGGGTTGAATCCTCTGTTTTAGCTAAGACAGGCCTTAAGAGTTCCTAATGCTGCTTCATGCCTGCTCTGCATCTCACCATGAGAGGCAGATGCTCTACTACTGTGTGCACGGTTGGGTTGATTTATAAGCACAGAGCTTCGCCGGGTATCTGGGCACTCAATTCTTTTGGATGCCGATCGTTCCTTGTTACCTGCTTCCCCATGATGCGTTTGAGGGCTACACTGGGGTTAGGGCCCGAATACACCCTTAGTAATGCACACTACACCTTGGAGGTATATCCTAAGGTCACATAAGATTCAATTAGCTCAATAATGAGCCCACCAGGTAGCTTGGGTTGCCTTTCTCAAAACATGTGGATAGGAATCCAAGTATGGTAGGATAATTCTCCTGGCCACAGTTCTCTATATGCCCGTAGTGTCCTGAGGGTTGGGCTTTCATCCAGTAGTTAAAAAAGTAGCTCTTCCACACTCACACAGCCGAACTTTTGGGTCTCTTCCCACCTATGCTTTTACTGCTTTGGGATGTCTCCGAGTGTAAAGAATAACTGTGTGAGTGAAAGAGAAGAGGGGAATTGTATGTATTACCATAATAATTCCTTTCTTTTCAATTTCACTCAGTCACACAGCACCCGTCCTGGTGGTGAGGCTGCATTCATGTGGATTCTGTAGACCTGCTATCACATATGTGCAATGGTCTCCAGACCTTTGTTTTTGCTTTGGTCTGACCCAGGTGTTTATTTTCTGGTTATTGTTATTTTTTGTTGGTTGTTTCCCTCTTGGGGCTTCTCCTTACTGCTTTCTACTAACTGGGTAAGGAAGAGGAAGTGAGCCAACAAGGGGAGGTTCTCAGCTTTGCATAATCTCCAGCACGTCCTGTCTCAAGCAAAATATCACCCCAAATGTAAAGAATAAGATCTGTTATGGTAAGTGTAATAAATAAAATTCCCTTATTTTAGATCTTCCCATTGATTGTCTTCAGAATTTTAACAGAATACCCAATGTCTAATCCTAATCACAAAACACCACCAATATTGCCCCCTCAGCCCCCCACCACCACACCATTCCCAAACACATGTAAATCATACATGCCCATTGCACTAGACACCAACAACCCCTGCAGACACACACTTACCCACCTACAGCAAATCCTACACCCTCACATGCACACATGACCCTGACTTCATGCAACTTTATGCAAACTATTTAATATATTTGTTTACCCACTTATGTCCTGCCACCACACCACCATATTACCAGATGTAATATTCACCTCATACTACCAATACACATGTCAACGGCCTCATTTCTTTGAACATATGGGTCCCAATGTATAGCCCCTCCTCCAAATGCACAGTATCTTTATCAATATCTCTATATCCAAATCTCCAATTCCCAACCTGTCTAAACTCCCGCAAATACTAAGAATATTATTCCAATGGAAAAACTATTACATTATTATGTCAGTTTTGCCCTTTTACATATAGCAAATACTAGGGCCACAATGTTTGTACCTGAATCCTGCTTTTACCTGTATGTTTTGGCCTCTTTTCTTTAGGATGTCAGTGACCGCATTGAGAAGGAGCCACAAGAGAGCCCACTGATCATTAACCTGGAGAATGGAGGGCGTACTGTTGTTCGTATCAACTGGCGGTTACATATATCCGTGCCTTTACAGACAGGTAATGTGACCCATGGCTAAAAACTGATTAACAATATAGCTTTGAGATGGACTACAGGCTCAATATGGATCCCAGTACAGAATTGTACCAGACCTGAAACCAAACTGAAGCATCCAGTAGGCTCAGCTGATCAAACAGATACACTTGGGTACCAGCCTTAAGGGCTTACCAGGACCAGGCTTAGGTCTCCAAGCCCTGTATGAGGGAGGTTGCGTTATCTGGAAAATAACGTTTTCGATTCTATTCAAAACCTTCCTTGATTTGCAGTCTCTCCTTGGCCAAAGTGACCTGCGCCACTTCTGACAGGGTTTGCCCTATTTTGGATCTCAAGCTCCTAAACAAACTATCTGTGGCAGCAGACCCTTGGGGAATCTGTCAGGTCGGTCATTTGTGGAGCAGTTTTTGGTATCCAGGATCATACTGTGGTCCAGAAAGATAAACATCCCCTACCTGGATGACCTTCTTTTCAAAGGCAACAAGAGCATTAATCCAAAACTGACCTTTTCTATTGAAGAAGGTTGACAGCAAAACACTTCAGGGCCTATTTTTGTAATTATTGTTTTTGTTGTTACTTTCTTTGTATAAATGGTCTCAAATTTTATTTTATCTGCTCCCTCTGAGTATTTATTTTTTTAATGAAGTTTTATTTAAAATGATAATGCAAATGTGTGACATGGTTAGAGTGGGTTGAGCTCTTATCCACAGTAAAAACACAAGTCGAGTTTAATACGCCTGAATTTAATTCCAGTTTCCATATTTCTCTCCAGACCTCAGGAAGTTCCGATCCTACAGGGGCAATTCAGTCCGGGATCTGCTGAGAGCCATGCGAAATAAGGTTGGTCAGTTTTGCATAGAATTGTCTAGGTCTGTCTGCTGTGTCAGGTTTGTGTGGCTACCTTTATAAGGAGAAATAAAGCAGACCTACATGCTCCAAGGAAACATGGTCCTTTAAAACAGTCATGGCTGTGTAGAGGAGCAGCAACCAAAGCCAATTTCCTTTTCCCCGTAACTTTTTACAGTGTCCAGCATCATGATCATTTTTACCAAGGATGGGAGAACAATGGCCAATCAGGCATATGTGTAAGTTCACTAATTCTACCCACACACAAGTTTTTCATTTAATTTTTCCTATTGCATGGCACGGCCTGCTTCAAGAAGTCCTTACGTATGGGATATTCCGCCACAAGGTGGCGCAGTGTACTGCAGAAGAGTTGTGGCTCCTCCCGGCCCATATAAAAACAGGAATCACCAATAGACCTCCCCAGTGTTTCCTCTGCAGTAATACTGCGAAGATAGAAGATGGCTCTTTATATTGCGCAGGTGAGCGGGGCAACCAAGCCTGCGGCCCTGCATGTCTATTTCCACCCGTTTCCGGACCCTCTGTGCCTCCCAGCCCTCGTGCCGGCGCCATTTTGAGCCTGCATGCGCCGTTAGAGCAAAAAAAAGTGAGTTTTTATGGGCTTACTGGGGGGTTTCGCATCCCTAGGGACACGGAACAAACCCTGGGAGAGTCAAATCACCGGGTTTGTTCTACATAAATAGAAACAAAAGACATGATGAAGAATGATTTGTATTTTTTAACTCTCTGCTATTTTGTTGAACACTGCTGTACATCCTGTTTGATTTGATTTAAAGGGATTGCCTATACTTTTGTCCCCTGTACTCTCCATGGGGGAGTTGCAATGGAATAATATGAGTATAGACTTTTTTTTTTAGGCCTGGACAGGGAATTTAATGTGCATTTACATTTGATCAAAATATGATTTAACTGTAAGTTGAAGAAAAAATAGACAATCAACATAAAACAAATTGATGCTTGCGTCACCCCTCTAAGTCTTATATTATTATTATCATTATTATTATTATATATATATATATATTTTTTTTTTTACAGAAACATCATTATCACGAGCTGCCGCCAGAGGTCCAGGAGACGCTGGGCACCATCCCTGAGGACTTTGTCTCTTATTTCACTTCGCGTTTTCCGCTTTTACTTCTTCACACGCACCAGGCTTTGAAGCTTTGTGCGCATGAACGAGCTTTCCAGAACTATTATCACAGGGCACCTGACTGCTGAGGCTTGTGGGAGCTGCAGCCCACGAGGCAGGGTTAGAGCCCCCTTTACACATGAGGATGGGACTCGTGTCACTCTGCCTCCCCAGGACATTGCACTGCCATATAGTGTTTGCACTACAGGTTTTATCACTGGATTTTCGCAGAATTCAAATTACATTTCCCTTTTAAACTCGATCACTTTGTTGCCATATCAGTTAATCGGATGAGTTTCACCAGCGACAAGACTTTGTCCACATTGATTTTAGTAGCCGTTTGGAAGCTGGGCCGCACACACAGCAATATCGTTGCCATGGTAACCTTTCTTCTGTCTGCCATTTTACATTCCATGATGGGGGAAGGGGGTATCTTTGTGCACTATCCTGAAGGAAATCAAAGACTTACTGCCAAGGTGAATTCCTTCCTTCCAAACAAACAGAAGTTATTTTTTTTTTAATGAATTTTTTTAAAGGCTGGAATGGGGATTATTGTAAATAGTAATTATAAGGTGTATTAAATAAGATGTCATTTTTACAACAAGTTGTATAATGTCTTGATTTTCACAATCATTTTAATCTGGACACACACGTGACAATCTCTTGTCACGCTGATTTATTTGATGATATTAAATGTAAAATAGAAAGTTACAGTTAAATTACCCAACACCCCTTTCAACTGCACTTATGATCTTTCTTTAATCTGATCGAAATGTGATCAGAGATCAGAAAAATGTGATCAGTCAATCAAATGCCCTGGTGATCCAATGCCATAATTCCTGAAACCATTGGACCACAGGACCTACCAAAGAATCAATCAATTTGATTGCTCCATTAAAGTGGACCAACACCCAGGATTTTGACTATCCTGGGTCTTGGTCCACTTCGGTGGGGCACCCCCGATCGGGGTGCCCCGCTGTGTGAAACCCCCCCGAACTCACCTCTGTCTGCGGCGACGGACAAGCCACGGACAAGCGGCTCCTCCGCCGCCGCCTCCCGCGCGTCCCTGTTGACGCGCGCGTGCCCGCGCCGGCCATTCACAGACGGCCGGCGCAGGCGCGCGCACGTCTAGAGGGGCGCGAGGGAGGCGGCGGCCGGCCGCCGCCGAAACTAAGGTAAGGAGTTTGGGGTGTTTGGGGGGGTTTCACCCCGCGGGACATCCCGATCTCGGATGTCCCGCGAGGAGGGAGGTGATCGGCCCGGGAATCTTATAGATTCCCGGGCCGATCACCGGTGGGTGTTGGTCCACTTTAAATACGATTTCTGTATCAAGTTGACAAGTGTATGAAGCAAGAGAAGATTTTAGCAAAGGTTCCCCCATGAGTAAAGTTAAAGTGATTGAACACACAAAAAAGAAAAGGGTACTTACTGTTTGTTCCCTGCAGCTGACCGATGCTAGTAACTCATCTGATTGCTGGATCCCAGCCCGCACCCCAACAGGGTCATAATTGTTGGGGGTCGGGTTCGCGACTCGCCATCAGTCACAGGAGTGCTGCCATACACTCTCCATTCATTGCAATGGAGGGGGGGTGCTGAAGCTCAACTTGCCCCCTCCATTATAGTGAATGTAGAGGGCGTAATGGTATCCATCTAAAAGATTCCAGGTCCGGCCGCTGGCTTTCCCATTGGGCATCCCCCCCCCCCCCCCCCCCCCAGTTAACACCTTCCAACAGTCCAATGCGCAGGCTCTTGTCCAATTAGAGCCGTGACTACGCCAGTCATCTGACGGCTTTCACTGTTTTGATGGTAGCGTGGGCTGCTGCATCCCCCGTCAGCCTGCGCACATCCCGTCCCAGCTGTTCAGATAAGCTGGGTATACGGGGATGCGCCAGTGCGCGCCCCCCATTTATTTCAATGGGAGCCGCTTGCTAAATGACGTGGTCATGGCAGGCAGCTCTTATTGGACAAGTGCCGGCGCTTGCGCCGTTAGAGCGTGAAAATTGCTGGATCCCAACCCGCGCCCCAACAGGGGTCATAATTGTTGGGGGTCGGTTTGTGACTCTACATCAGTCACAGGAGTGCTGCCATACGCTCTCCATTCATTGCAATGGAGGGGGGGTGCTGAGGCTCGACTCGCCCCCTCCATTATAGTGAATGTAGAGGGCGTGGCTGCACCCATGACTGATGGGGGGGGGGGGGGGGCTGGAGAGGCACGGAGACATCGGTGAATGTTCAATCCAAGGGGCAGCGCGGGCTGGGATCCTCCAGCGATCGGGTGAGATGCTGATTGCGGAACTAGAAGACGAACCAAAACCCTGGAGAGTGAAAATCTCGGGTTTTGGTCCACTTTAAGAAATATCAAGCAGGCTAAATGAAAGGTGCAGCCCCTCGCTGTAGAGAGGGGGGGGGGGTAATTTAACCCTTTGTCTGGAATGTCCCTTTAAAAATGTTAGAGGAAGTCTATTTTTAAAAGGCTTATACTATTTCTACTTGCCAGGCCGTGCTGAGATGTCTTTGCTGGAGTTAGTATGAGGAAGTAAAGTCGTTTTATAAGTCACTATCTATTTAATGTAAAACAGACTGAGTTGCGCAAGACACTTGTAACAGAATACATCTAACCTGGATAATAAGCAGCAAACCTGGAATGGCCTTTTCACTTCTGGGACCTCTCACACTGTTGGGTGACATTTTAGATTCATAATCAGCAGCTCTGAAACAAAGGCAGTGCAGCACTACAATGGATCTTTTGGTGGGAAGGTAAGTGTAGTTTATAGTCTGAGTTGCCAGAACTGCTCCCTTAAACTGGTCCCTCTGGGTTAAACAAAGTTCACCATTTTCATGCTTACCATCAATAGGATCAGAAGTAGTTTCCCACATTCATAAACCCCATCACGTTTCTAAAATATTGCACATTAGAAGGTATAATTCACCAATTTCCCCTGGTGTTAGCTGAGGATTTTAGACAGGGAACTGGACAACCCCAAATGGAAACATTTGCAGTCACACAGAAAAGTCCTTACATAAGGGACACCCAAACCAGTGAAAAGCAGGGGTGGGAAAAACCTAAAAGTTTGGCTGTGTAACATAGCGGGGGTGATACATGGTCTAGCCTCTCAGTACATCTAGTCAACCCAGACATACGGAGAATCCATGGTCGAGAGAATTATCAGCCAACACCTAGGCTAATGTCTAGTGCAATGGTTCTCAAACTTTTTATACCAAGTAAACCCAGAAACAAAATGTTCCAGCGTATCAGTTATAAATTTGACCAAAATAAGTAGGCCACAGCACTTTTAAAGCATACCTCCCAACTGTCCCTTTTTTTAATCCAATCTTCCTCCATGCCTAGTTCTCATTTGTCCCTCTTTGAATAGAAGAATTAGTCATTTATTGATGCAGATCTGCATGTTACACATTAGTGTTTCTATTTCTGAAACTGTTGCAACCTATCCCCCCCATCATCCCTGCATGAGGGGGCGTGGCTTCATTTACATATTGTCCCTCTATGCCACCCTGAAAAGTCGGAGGGTATGCAAAAAGGAATAATATTTTACTGGTAAACTAATATGACAGACCCATCAGTTCCCTGTTGGTGCACCCCTAATCATCCCCACCAGGGCCGGATTATGAGGGGGACGCAAGGAGCGCATGCCCCGGGGCCTCCACCACTTACCCTACAAAGGGGGCCTCCACCAACCTTTGGGTTATGGTCTGGTACAGGAGGCTTTTCAGTCTTTGGTATGAAGGTATAGAAGCCATCGGCGGCAGTGTGGGTGCGCCTGGGCAAGCCATTTTTGTTTTTGCAAACCTGCAGCCAAAGCCACCAAAGGGTAGGACAGAGAGTCTAGAGCAGCAAAGCCGCAGTCAGCAACGCTACAGAGATGGGTGCAGAGCTGTCACTGCACATAAGCCACCAAGCACAGCCGCTCAATGCAGGGATCTATATTCTAAGTATACAGTATGTCCTGCTCCAAATAGATTACTTACACGTGGGTAATACCCCGCCAGATGGCGCTGGACTGCAGGCTCCTCCCGGCCCCTCAAATACCCGGGGACCTCCCACAAATCCCCAGAATTTCTCTGCAGTCTGGCTGCGAAGGACGAGAAATTGTCTCTCTACTCGCAGGTGAGCGGGGTTATTAACCTGCGGCCCTGTAGGACTATTCCCACCCGTTCCATTAGTAATATGCCTCCCAGCCTTGGCTGCGCTGGTCGGGTGATGGTAGGCAGCACCGCTGTTAGGCGCTTAGGAGCGCTGCTCCACCGCAATCCCCCACCAAAGGGTAGGCTTATGGTGAGCCTCTATGGGATGCCCCTCCCGCACTATTGCCCCTGCCCATCGGTGGGCCCTATTTAAGTGGCCACTGTCCTCCCTCATTCTCCTTGTAGCCTTCGCGGGAAAAGAGGGGGTGTGTGTGTGTAACTGTGTATGCTATGTATTCTGTGTTTTACACTTTATCATTTATTGTTTCTGTCTTGTGTCAGCCGCCGCGCTGGCTTGCTTCCTTTTTACTGTCTTTCATGTTCCGCGCTTGGCGGCGGCATTACCTCAGACGCTGGTGCGCCATCATTGGCTGCTTGGCACGTCCTGGCTTCGCGCTCTTTGGGGGGGCGGGGCCCGTCTATGGCGCGTTCCGCGTCATCGCCGATACCGGCCCGCCCCTCGAGGTATACCAACGCCATCTTTAACCTGCTTGGTTGGCCCATGCGCGACGGACCTCTACCTATCGCGGTCCGTAAGTGCCCTCGCAGGCGGCTTTATATTCTTCCTTTTATCACTGTGTGCTTATGGTCTTTTCTTCTTATGTCTTTCAGGCTGGGCAAACACTTTTGGCTTCTCCCGGCCCTGTATTAGTATATAACTTGTAGGCCTTGTGTAATACTCCCACTTCCCTGGCGGGTTATTGGGGCATCCGGGGTTGCTATATAACGTTATTCCCTTTCGGCGTATAGCACCGTTATAATCACCATATGGACGCATCCCAGGATAATGTCCTGGCTGGGACAAGCCCGGCTGTGTGTAGCGTGTGGGCAGCCTCATGCTGGCGCTGACAAGGCGCGGGTCTGTGTACCCTGCGCTGAGCAGGTGCTTGCATTGCAATCTGGCCTGCCAGTGGCTGCACCTCATTTCACTTCACCTACTCCCCCAAGCTTAAATCTCACTCCTACTGGGTTGCATTCTACTGGGGATTCTCAGCCTGATGTGTCTTCTAGACTGGCTACTGTTGAGAAGTTGATTGCTAATACCTTGGCGCGTAAGGCCCCTGCAAAAAAGCGACACTTAACGCCTAATGTCACTCTTTTCCCTATGGAAACTGAGGAGTTTTTTTAATCTTTGTGGCTATACCCCGTCTGATGAAGGGGAGCTCTTTTCTGACTCAGGCTCATCTGATGAGAGACCAAGGGGTCATGACGATTCTGGCTCTGACCCCTGGGCCCCGTATGACTCTGACATATTATTGACCCAGGTTTTTGAGGTTCTGTCCATCTCTCTCCCTGTTGCGGCTCCCAGGCAAAGGGGGGAGCTTTTCCATACAGCAAAATCACGTTTGGAATTTCCCGAGCAGGCACATTTCCATAACCTTGTGCTCAAGGAATGGGAGCGCCCCAGTAAACTTCCCGGGGTCCCTAAAAGTTGGGATAGGAAGTATCCTTTTCCTGCTGATGTGATAAAGTGTTGGTCATCCCCCCCCCCCCCCCCCGAGGTGGATGCCTCAATCTTAGGGCTATCTAACACCTCTGTCATGCATTCACCTGACTCTACTACCCTGCGGGATGCTGAGGACTGGCGCATTGACCAGCTGACATCCCTCGCCTTTGCATGTGCGGGGACGGCACTGCGCCCGGTCTGTGCCTCTGCCATTACTGCTGTGGCCACTAGAACCCTTATCAGAAATATACTTGATAGTGCCCCTGATGATTTGCCTTGAAGATCCTCAACAAGTTTGTCAGGGGCAGGCGCTTTCGCATGGAGACTCTGCCATCAGTTCCCTGCGCCAAGGGGATTTCATTACTTTTGTGGACATCAAAGATGCTTATCTTCATATTCCTGTGTTCCCAGGTCATCAAAGGTTCCTCAGGTTCGCTCTGATGGATCAACACTACCAGTTTGTGGCTTTGCCCTTCGGTCTCACTTCAGCCCCTAGGGTGTTCACCAAGGTGCTGGCTGGCGTGATGTCTCTGCTCAGATGTCAGGGCGTCCGTGTGCTTCCCTATCTGGACGACATTCTCATCACTTCCCAGTCTCTACATCAGGCAGAGTTGGATACTCAGCTGGTGGTGTCCACTCTGGAGTTATTTGGATGGGTGATCAACCACCCCAAGTCCTCACTGTCCCCTTCCTTGGTAACTCCATTCCTAGGAATGAATCTGGATACAGTTCAGGCAAGGATCTTCCTTCCTCAACAGAAGGTGGACAGTCTGATTGCACAGGCTCAGTCCCTCCTATCTTGTCCCCATCCCTCCATCAGGCAGGGGATGCAGCTGGTGGGCCTGATGGTGGCGTGCTTCGAAGCAGTCCCTTATGCTCAGTTCCACTCGAGGCCTCTGCAACTTCACCTATTGTCAGTATGGGACAAGGACCCAGCGTCCCTAGACGGGATCTGTGTGCTCTCCCCTCGGGTCAGGAGGTCCCTCTTGTGGTGGATGGACTCAAGGAACCTGTTGGGGGGCAGATCCTTTCTTGCCCCTTCCTGGGAGACGGCCTCCACGGATGCCAGTCTGTCAGGTTGGGGGGGGGGGGGGGTTCTGGAAGTCCCTGTGGTTCCAGGGGAGGTGGGGTCCTCAGGAGGCCCACACAACTATCAATGTCTTGGAACTGCAGGCGATCAGGTTAGTTCTGGCTCACTTGACTACTCACCTTTAGGGCCTGCCTGTTCAGGTGTGCTCGGACAACCAGACGGCAGTTGCCTACATCAATCATCAGGGAGGGACACGGAGCAAGGGGGCCCTCCAGGAAGCGTCTCTGATCTTGACTTGGGCGGAGGCCAATTCCCCTGCATATCAACTGTATACATCCCGGGGGTGGAAAATCGCCTAGCGGACTCTCTGAGCAGGGGGACCTCTCGCCAGGGAGAATGGTCCCTATGCAGGAGGGTGTTTCAATCCCTGTGTCACCGTTGGGGCCAACCAGATGTGGATCTGTTTGCGTCCCGTCACAATCACAAGCTCCCAGCTTTTGTTTCACTGTCCCAGGATCCTCTGGCCTTGACCTTGGATGCTCTAGCAATGTCATGGCAGGACTTTCAGTTCCTGTATGTCTTCCCTCCAATTCCCCTGCTGGGCAGGGTTCTGCGCAAGATTGCTCTGGAGGGGGTGTCAGCAATTCTGGTGGCCCCCAGGTGGCCAAGAAGAGTGTGGTTCGCAGACGTGGTACAGCTGGCAGTAGATCAGTACACTCTGACTTTGGTGCCAGATCTGCTCACTCAGGTCTCACTACGCCATCCCAATTTACAAACTCTGGCTTTGACGGCTTGGCTGCTGAAACCTCCATCTTGATGGAGAAGGGGCTGTCTTCCTCGGTTGTGGATACTTTGATAAAGGCTAGGAAGAAGTCTTCCTCTTCCATTTATTACAGGGTTTGGCGTGCCTACATTGACTGGTGTGAGTCTATCTCTTCCCTGTCGTGTGTTCTCTATTCCCAGGATTCTGGAGTTCCTGCAGCATGGGTTGGAGATGAGACTCCAACTCAGTACTTTGAAGGGTCAGGTTTCTGCCCTGGCTATTTTCTTCCAGAAGTCCTTTGCTCAGCACCCTCTGATCAGGACTTTTTTCCAGGGGGTCTCTCATGTGCGCCCCCCACATAAACCTATGGTGCCTGTTTGGGATTTGAATTTGGTTTTGTCAGCCTTGCAGGGTGCTGCCTTGGCCATTCTTACACTCAAGACTGTCTTTCTGGGGGCCATCACTTCTGTCAGGCATGTGTCTGAGTTGAAGGCACTTTCTATTCATGCCCCCTACTATGAGAGACACCAGGACAAGGTGGTGTTTCGTTTCAAGCCAGACTTTCTGCCTAAGGTAGTATCTGCTTTTCATTTGAATCAGGACATTGTTCTTCCTTCCTTGTGCCCTAATCCTAGTAATGCTAAGGAAAGGGTTTTGCATTCTTTAGATGTGGTTAGGTGTCTGAAGTACTATCTGGTGTCTACTGCACCCTTCAGGAAAACTGATGCTCATTTTGTGGTCCCGTCTGGGCCTAGGAAGGGTTTGGCTCCTGCCAAGTCCACCATCAGCAAATGGATCCGTCAGGCTGTGATTCAGGCCTACTCTAAGGGGAAGAATCCTCCCTTCCGCCTTACTGCTCATTCCACTCGTGCTATTGGCGCTTCTTGGGCTTTTCAGCACCAGGCTTCTGTTGAACAAGTTTGCAAGGCTGCTACTTGGTCTTCTGTTGATACCTTTTCAAAGTTTTACAAGGTTGATGTCAGGGCCTCAGGTGATGCTGCTTTTGGCCGAAAGGTTCTGCAGGCGGCAGTGGTTTAAACTGTCTGCTGCTACTTTTTTCTTGGGGATCTCACCCTACTTTATGGACACTGCTATTGGATGTCCCACGTGTAAGTAATCTATTTGGAGCAGGACGTACTGTATACTTAAAATACAATTCTGTGAGTACGCACCTGTAGAATTGGTATTATGAGTATAGAGTACGTCCTGCTCCAACCCACCCTTGGCTTTGCATTATCCTGGATCCCCTGTATGGTGATTGTTATTGTTGTAGTTGATCGTTTGGGTTGTTTAATTATCCTGGCTTTAACTGCTTTTCAATGCCAGGGATTTGTGGGAGGTCCAGGAGGAGCCTATTTTTTGATGTCTCTGCGGTCCAGCGCCATCTGGCGGAGTAATACCCACGTGTAAGTAATCTATTTGGAGCAGGACGTACTGTATACTCATAATACCAATTCTACAGGTGAGTAATCACAGAATTGTATTTTTCTGCTGGAACAGCTGGGCAACTACACTACCCCCACCCAGAATGGCAAATCAGGAGTTCCCAAGCAGCACGCACCCACACAAGGGGGGCACAGGGGACTCGATCTGATGTTCCAGTAAGTAGGTGGGTTCCAGACAACCACCAGTCAGTTAATTGGCTGGATTAATATTTTAAGGGAAAAAAAAAAATACTCTATCTGGAGCCTCCACCAGATTTTGTGCCCAGGGGCCTCCACCATGCTTAATCCGGCTCCGATCCCCACGAACCCCCCCCCCCCCCCCCCCCCCCCGAGATACAGGTACCGCAGGTTGAGAACCAGTGATATAGTGCAATTATTGAGAAACATGCATAGATGACCCAAGGTACCCAGTGTCAGTACTGAAGATGAAATGGCCCTAAGTCATATCCCGAATGGTTGGGCTTTGTAACCATTATGGGCAGCAGACAAACCCCAAAAATACAATTCTTGTGAGAATGTAGAATTTTTGTACGTGTCCTGTCGCTCCACTTCTTACATGTGGGTAATCCGCCACAAGGTGGCACAGTGACTGAAAGATCAAAAATTGTAGCTACTCTCCACCCATATAAGGCAGATGTCTCCCAAAAATCCCCAGTGGTTCAAAAGCAGTAAAGAGACAGGCCGGGAGGCCAAGAAACCATGTTACTTCACATAGCTTCAACATGTACTCTCTCAACAAGAAAAACCCAAGGACAAGGTCCAAATGAAAACTAACCACCATAATAGGCAAACAGGAGAGAACAAGGGTGGGGTGGAGCAACCTGAACAGGAAACAATTCTACAGGTGAGTAATCACAGAATTGTATTTTTTTCCCCCCCGTGTCCTGTTCAGGTTGCTCTACTTCTTACATGTGGGACATCCAAAAGCAGTGTCCAAAAAAGGTTGGGATCCCCATTGAGCAACAGCATGTAGTTCATGACACTACCACCTGAAGCACCTTACGGCCAAAGACAGCATCAGCTGAGGCCCTAATGTCAACCTTGTAAAACTTCGTAAAGGCATGAACTGAAGACCAAGTAGCAGCTTTACAAACTTGTTCAGAGGCCTGGTGCTGAAAAGCCCAGGAGGCACCAATAGCGCTAGTAGAATGAGCTGTAACATGAAAGGGGGGTTCCTTCCCCTTGGCAGAGTACGCTTGCACCACTGCCTGTCTGATCCACTTGCTGAGAGTGGATTTGGCTGGAGGCAGACCCTTCCCAGGGCCGTCAGTGAGGACAAATAGGGAATCCGATTTCCTGAAGGACTCCGTTGCAACCAGGTAGTACTTGAGGGCCCTGACCACATCCAAGGAATGGAGGGTCCTCTCCTTAGAATTAGAAGGTGCGGGACAAGGAATGCAACACAAAAAAAAAAAAAAAAAAAAAGTTTAAAGCAAAATACCTTATCCTGATGCCGCTCAAAGTAAGGAGGCTTAATACAAAGCGCAGCCAGTTCTGAAACACGACGCACCGAGGTGATAGCTACCAAAAAGCTCACTTTCAGAGTCACAACGGAAAGGGCAGCCTCGCACAAGGGCTCGAAGGGAGGACCCTGGAGAGCAGAAAGCACCAAGTTCAATTCCCACACCAGCAAAACAGGCTTACGCGGTGGACGTACATGAGTAACCCCTTGGAAAAAGGTCTTGATAAGTCTATGATTGGCGAAAGATCTTTGGAAAAAAATTGCCAAGGCCGAAACCTGGCCCTTGAGGGTACTCAGCTGGAGACCCAAGTCCAAACCATGTTGTAGGAAATCCAAAATCCTTGAAACAGAGTGCAACAAGGGAGACTCTTGGACTCACACCAGGCAATGTAGGCATGCCAAACTCTAATATCATGGAAGAGGATTTCTTCCGAGCCTGAATCATGGTACACATGACCGTGGCGGACAGCCCCTTCTCCATCAAGATGGAGGTTTCAGCAGCCAAGCCGTCAAAGCCAGCGTTTGTAAATTGGGGTGACACAGCAACCCCTGTGTGAGAAGCCCTGGATCGTCGGGCATGATGTAGCGATCCACTAACAACTGAACTATGTCTGCAAACCAACTCCTTGGCCAGCGAGGAGCCACCAAGATGGTTGGAACCCCCTCCTGGACCATCTTGCGCAGCACTCGACCCAGGAGTAGAAACGGAGGAAATGCGTAAAGGAGCCTGAACTCCGTCCCAGGAATCGCCAGAGCGTCCGTGGCGAAGGCCAGCGGATCCCTTGACATGGAGACGAACTTCGGAATCTTGTGATTGCGCCTGGATGCGTAAAGGTCCCCATCCGGCTGACCCCCAGCAGCGACAGAGCGTGAAAGATCTTGTTGCCGAGAGACCATTCCCCCAGACGAGAGGCCCCCCTGCTCAGGTAGTCTGCCTCCTGGTTCTCCACCCCGGGGATGTTAACTGCCGAGATGCAGGGAACATTCTCCTCCGCCCAAGTCAGGATGGGTCACCTCCTTGAGGGCTCGCTTGCTCCGAGTCCCGCCCTGGTGATTGATGTAGGCGACAGCCGTCTGATTGTCGGAGTGGACCTGGACCGCACAATCCCATAGATGGGGAGTCAAATGAAACAGGACCAACCGGATCGCTTTCAGCTCCAGGAGATTGATGGGCAAGTGGGCCTCCTGCAGACCCCACTGGCCCTGGAACTTCAGCGATTGCCAAAAACCTCCCCAGCCAGTCAGACTGGCGTCCGTGATGACGATCTCCCAACTAGGAGTCAGAAAGGACCTGCCCACTAAAAGATTTCTGGAGTCCAACCACCACGAGAGGGACTGCCCGGCCAGAGGAGACTGAGGAGTGAGAATTCCTGCTCCAGGGAGTCCTGTGTCCGGTCCCAACCGGTCAAAAGATTCAATTGAAGAGGCCTCGTGTGAAACTGAGCGAAGGGCACTGCCTCGAAGCATGACACTATGAGGCCCACCAGCTTCATCCCTGACGGATTGATGGCCGCTGGCAAGACAGTAAGGCCTGCGTCTGCATCTGGAGAACCTCCACTTTCTGCTGGGGGAGGAATACCTTGACCTGAGAGGTGTCCAACGTCATGCCCAGGAAGGACCTCACCATTGAGGGAATGATGGAAGACTTGGGATAATTATCACCCATCCGAAATCCTCGAGTGGACAACACCGTCCGGGTATCGCTCTCGGCCTGCTGAAGAGATTGCGGCTCAATCAGCAGGTCGTCCAGATAAGGAAGAACACGAATGCCCTGGTTCCTCAGGAGGGCCATAACACCCGCCAGCACCTTGGTGAACACCCAGGGGGCTGAGGATATCCCGAACGGCAGCGCCACAAACTGGTAATGCTGATCCTCCAGCGCAAACCTCAGCAACTTCTGATGTCCCTGGAAAATCGGGATGTGCAGGTAAGCATCCCTGATGTCCACCATGGTCATGAGATAGGCCTCACTGTCACTGTACCGTCCTTCTTGGGCACCGTGGCGAGGGATTGGGTCAGGCACGAGACCTACCTCATCCCCAGGAATCTCTGCGACCACCTGAAAAGAAAGCCTCTTCCTCCTCGAAAGGAGTGATAGCAACGAAAGCCTGCGCAGCCCTTTCTGGGTTCGTCTGCCTGAGGGAATCTCCCATCCTTAGTCAGGAGGTACAAACGCTCCCCGAATAACCGAAGCCCCAAGCAGGGGATACTAGTGAGTGATTCCTTGGCAGCAGCGTCGGCTGCCCACTGCCGCAGCCAGATAGAGCGACGAAGCGCAACCAGCAGGGCCGAAGCCAAGTCGGACGCTATCGTCCATAGCCGAGACTACAAATGCAGGACAGGACGAAGGCCAGCACCCACAGGTGAAAGCGTGACAAGCCAGCTGATCCATACGCCGGTCAGCAGGGTCGCGCAAGGAAGCCGTATGGGGTGATGGCATAACCGTGGTATTGGATAACCCCAGCACAGGGGCATCCACCTCTGGGGGACGGGACCAGAGGCGAACCAACTCCTCAGAGAAAGGATACCGTCTGTCCAGACCCTTAGGCACCAACGGCAATTTATTAGGTCTTTCCCATTCCTTAACCATTTTGGAAAAACGGCCCTGTTCAGGAAAGACAAGTCGCTGTCTCTCAGGCCGGAATAAATCCCCCTGCTTCTTTTTGGCCGCCTTCGGAGGAACAATGTGCAAGGTCTCAAACACAGAAGATAGTAACTTCTCTCCATGTCATCGGGGAGCCACATATCCTCGTCCGAGGAAGACCCAGGGTCGCTGTTGTAGCCACCCGGTCGCTCCCCTGAGGAGGCGGAGTCCTGAAACAACTCACCCTCCTCCATGGAGTCCTGACCACCCAAAAAATCAGCGAAGAGCAAGCAACCCAGCTTAATATGCCGCTTCTTAGTAGGGCAGGGGGCAGAGACGCCCTATCCTGTTCCAAAAGAATGCTCCTGGCACAAGGGACACAAACTGCGCTGAGTCCACTTAAGGAACTGGTACCACACGTGGGGCAGAGCTTTACCCGCCCTGAGGGGGCCCCTAGCTCACTATCCCCAGAAGCCTCCATTATGGTGATTATAGCATAAAATAACCAGGGTACAAGGCGCTAACGGCCCAAACCCAGACGATCCCCAATTTTGTCCCTCTTAGTGATCCCTCTTAAAAAACGAGGGTGCAGAGGGGGTGGTAGGAGACTGAGGAACCACAAACCTGATTGTAAAAGATGGGACCCCTGGAAGACAATATAAAGATTAAGTATCCCACAGCACATGCACAAGGAAAAAAAGACCAGCGAGAAAAAAAGGACCCACGGAACACCAATGGGAGCAGGCTCCAGATGAAGTGTCCCCTCCCAAGGCTGAGGATTGAGGGATGCTACCCCGCAGAGGAGCTGGGCACAAGCCGGACCGTGACGTGCTCCATCTTGTAACCGGAGGTAATGGCGTCGGCGGGAGAGCCATGCGTCATCACGCGGCCCCGCCCCCTGCAGCAGCACGAACCAGGGCACCCGGATAAAATGGCGCCCAGAAGCCAGGAGGAAGACGACCCAGAGGCGGCCCATCCCCCCGCCGCGGAGTGCGCCCACACAAGCCTGCAGCATCGGCCCGGCTATTCTCGCTGGAGGGCCCCCGGCCCCCCTCCCCTTACAGAGCCCCTGGCAGCTGAAGGGAGAAGGAGACGAGGAACGAGGGAGGCGAGTACAGAAGTATGTAAGGCACAAATACAATAAGAAAAAATTGTTACGCTTTAAAGCGATATCTGCTCAGCTCTGCATATTCATAAAAGCATATGAGTGTAAAGGTGGGCAAGCACTGGTCATGCCGGCCGACCCAGCCCCCACTGGTCATGCCGGCCGACCCAGCCCCCACTGGTCATGCCGGCCGACCCAGCCCCCACTGGTCATGCCGGCCGACCCAGCCCCCACTGGTCATGCCGGCCGACCCAGCCCCCACTGGTCATGCCGGCCGACCCAGCCCCCACTGGTCATGCCGGCCGACCCAGCCCCCAATCATATGGTCACGTAGGACTTAGCGCCATGAATTCTGATAAACAGTTGATGCTGGTCCAGTGAGCTCCATGCAGGTAACCCTCCAGCACAGGGCAAGTTGAAATCACTTTGCTTTCAAAGATTCAGGCACAGAATAAGCTTAATATACAAAGAACTTTAATCTGATATTAATATACAAAAGTTATAAGTTTCATATTTTACATTAAAACCTGACAACATTGAGAAGTGACAGACAGAACAGGCTTTCAGACGAGTCATGATACCAACACAACCAGCTAGTACGAAGAGGCTCCCCGACCAGCACTAGCAGCCAGCAAAGGAATAAGAACTGTACAGACTTGAACATTTTAGGACTATGACCATTGGCACTTCTCGGCTCTGAAATAAAATCTGCAGCCACCAAGGTTAGAAACCTCCTATTGCATTAGTGGAAGCAAATCAGGAGATGGGGCCCATATTTTAGTGGTCCAGCTATGCTGAGGCTTTCACATGAATGGCTCCAGCTTTAGAGTTCTGCAGTTTTTCCACCATTGTGCGGGCATAACGCAAGCGACTTGCCAGTTCCTTTGTGCAGCCATATTCCTCTATTTGGCTCAGCTTGTAGGTGTGGAATTCACGTTTCTCATCAATGTAAGAGACAGCAGCCATAAGGGGACACAAGATGATCTTGGTGTGATCCTGGAAAATAGACATTGAGACATTGGTTACAATGGAATCATTTATAAGTAAACCAGGCCATAAGCCATTTCCTTCGAGCTTAGATGCCTTCTGTAGAGGGCTATAGTCTTCACTTTGGGCAAAAGGGCAATTTGTCCAGGCAACCCCCCCCACAACTCAGTGCCCGACAAGCTTTTTAAATGGCCAGTCCAGCCAGACTGCCTGTTTGGAAGTCCCCCCCCCCCCCCCCCCGCACATTCAACATTCAAGCCCTGGGCAGCATGTTCTTTAAGTCTGCTTCCAAACACTCAAAGCTCTGCCACAAAGCTCAGCATCACAAAGCTCAGCATAAAGCCTGTGCCTGCACTCCCATGACTGCAAGCAGCCAACGAAGTTTGTTGGGCAAGTGCCTATGAAGCCAATCATCAAGTGTTACATGGGGCAGACAGGCTGTCACCCATCAGCGGAGCCAGCCATAAGTACCTGTGCTAAATCCCAGGCTTTATGCTTGTGCAGCAGGCAACCTGAAAATTGGGGGATGCACCCAGTCATTTCCAACAGGAAGCCCACTTACGGTGGAAGTTCAGAAGCTCTAACATGGTAGAAGTTCAGAAGCTCTAACATGGCTGAGAAGTTTTCCCTGCTTCCTAGTGGAAAGTCCCTTGCCATGCTCATGAAGGAGCACTTTTTTCTACAACATTTATGAGCATGGCAAGAGACTTTCCACTAAGGAAGCAGGGAACACTTCTCAGCCATGTTAGAGCTTCTGAACTTCTACCATGTTAGAGCTTCTGAACTTCTACCATAAGTGGGCTTCCTGTTGAAGATCACCAATTCTTCTGATAAAGCCTTATTGTCGGCCAAATGTTGCTCAAGAGCCAAATACAGTCCAGGACTTGCTAAGCCACTCCTTGCATCAGACAATTGGGGTACAATGGTGCAGCCATTCTGCATTTTAAAAAGGAGAACTCCTGCCCATTCCTTCACTTTATTAGTGCTACAGAAACCTCCCTCAAAGGTTTGTTCCTGCTCAGGTAAGACGCTCTGGCCTTTTTATTGACAAAAAAAAAAAAAATTCTGTGAGTACTCACCTTTTACTATGCATGGCACGGCCTGCTTCAAGAAGTCCTTACGTATGGGATATTCCGCCACAAGGTGGCGCAGTGTACTGCAGAAGAGTTGTGGCACCTCCCGGCCCCATATAAAAAAACAGGATCACCAATAGACCTCCCCAGTGTTGACAAGCAGTTATACAAGAAGCTGTGAGACAAAGGTTAAAAAAAAAAAAAAGGGGTATTAAACCCAACTAACTTGGAACAATCACCATAAAGAGGCAACCAAGAACAAAAACAAGGGTGGTGTGAAGCAGGCTGTGCCATGCATAGTAAAAGCAATTCTACAGGTGAGTACTCACAGAATTGTATTTTTCCTATTGCATGGCCTGCTTCAAAAAGTCCTTACGTATGGACGTCCAACAGCAGTGTCCGTAAGGCTGTAACACAGCCCCACAGATAGGCTCAAAGGGAGGACCCTGCAGAGCAGTCATCAGATTCAAGTCCCAAACCGGTAGCATAGGTTTACGTGGCGGACGCACGAGTAACTCCCTGGAAGAAAGTCTTAACCAGCCGGTGATTGGCAAAGGATCTTTGGAAAAAAATTGCCAGTGCCGACACCTGTCCCTTGAGGATACTAAGCTGAAGGCCTGAATCCAAACCATGCTGTAAAAACTCCAGAACCCTGGAGACAGAAAAAAACCAGACAAGGAAGAGACCTGGACTCACACCAGGCAATGTAAGCATGCCATACCCTGTAGTAGATAAAAGACAAGGACTTCTTCCACCGATCTACTGCCAACTGCACGACGTCTGCGAACCACACCCTCCTTGGCCAACAGGGAGGCACCAGAATGGCTGGTACACCCTCCTGGGCTATCTTGCACAGCACCCTGCCCAGCAGAGGAAAGGGACGGAACACAAAGTAGCCGAAACTCTGTCCAAGGAATTGCTAGAGAATCTGTTGCGAAAGCCAGATGATCCTGTGACAGGGAGACACATCTTGGAAGCTTGTGGCAGGATGCAAACAGGTCCACATCTGGCTGACCCCATCGGAGACCTAGGGAGCGAAAAACCTTGGTGCTGAAAGACCATTCCCCCAGCCGAGACATCCCCCTGCTCAGGGAGGCTGCCTCCTGGTTCTCCACCCCTGGAATGTAGATTGCCGAAATGCATGGCCCATTCTCCTCTGCCCAAGACAGTATCAGGGACACTTCCTTGAGGGCTAGCTTGCTCAGAGTCCCTCCCCGATGATTAATGTAGGCAACAGCCCGACCCCGAATGGTGTGTGATCAGCTAAGAACCAACCCGATCGCCCTCAGTTCCAGGACATTGATGGGAGCATGGGCCTCCTGGGGGCCCCACTGACCCTGGAACTTCAGAGACCTCCAAAAGCCCCCCAACCGGTCAGACTGGCATCTGTGGTGACAGTCTCCCAACACTGGGGCAGAAAGCGTCTGCCCACTAGAAGGTTCCTGGAGTCCAGCCACCACGAGAGGGACTGTCTGGCCAGGGGGGACAGAACAAATTCCTGATCCAGGGACACAGGGTCCCGATCCCAAACTGACAAGAGGTGCAACTGAAGAGGTCTCATGTGAAACTAAGCAAAGGGGACAGCCTCGAAGCAGGACACCATCAGGCCCACTAACCGCATCCCCTGCCGAATGGAGGGACGGGGACACAAGCAGGGCCCGAGCCTGCTGCTGAAGACCCTCCACTTTCTGCTGAGGCAGGAATACTTTGAGGTCCTTTCTGGGCATGACTCGGATACCTCTCAGGTCAAAGACTGAAAGACAGTGAAGATTTGGGAAAGTTGATCACCCAGCCGAAAGACTCGAGAGTGGAGGTCACCACCTGAGTATCCTTCTCGGCCTGATGGAGACTGAGCCACAATCAGAATGTCATCCAGGTAAGGAAGGATGCGAATGCCCTGGTTCTGCAGCAGAGCCATCACGCCAGCCAGCACCTTGGTGAACACCCAAGGTGATACCGAAGGGTAAAGCCACAAACTGGTAAATGCGGATCCTCCAGAGCGAACCTCAGGAATCTGATAACCTGGAAAGATTGGCACGTGAAGACAGGCATCCTTGATGTCCACAGTGGTCATGAAAGACCAGTCATGCAAAAGTGCTTGAACCTGACAAACTTGTTGAGACCCTTTAAGTCCAGGATGGGCTTTGAGACCAGTCCTTTTTGAGGACCGTGTAAAGATTGGCATAGTACCCCGTTCCTGGGGAGGCACCAGACAAATGACTCCTGACTCCAACAGACATTGAACTGCGAGGCGCAAACCATGAACTGACAGAGGGTTTTGAGACATCCGGGAACTGAGGAATTTTGGGGGCGGCCAGGCTGCAAACTGTTGTAACCAGAGGACACCACCTCCTGAATCCACGGCCTGAGACACAAAGCCTCCAGACGTGAGCAAAGAGCCCGAAGCCGTCCGCCCACCAGGATGAGTGAGGGCGCCTCCTCATGCCTGAGGGGCCTTGGGAGGGGATTTGGGCTTGGCCCCCCCCCAAGAGACTGGGGCAGACACCGAACCTGCCACGGCCCCAAGACTCTGGTTACCCAAGAGGGAGCCACGGCCTCCTCTGGGGGCATGAAAGGAGGAGGAAGTACCCCGAAAGGGCCTAGGCCGTTTCCTACGCTGAGGGAGCCTACCATCCTTGGCTAGAACATCCAGACGCTCAAAGCGATGTGCAAGGTGTCAAATGTCAGACAACATTCTATCAGCGTCATCAGGGAGCCATGAATCCTCAGACGCAGACCCAGGGTCATCATCGTACCCCCTCCTGCTGGTCCCCAGGAGTCAGTCCTGGAAGAGCTCTCCCTCCTCCAGAGCGTCACAGCCACCAAAGGCATCAAGTCCCTCATCCTCCTCAGCAAAAAGGGAGGGCGCAGGATCCAGGTGCGCTTCTTGCCAGAGACAACGATACGCGTCATCCCCTGGCACTGCCCCCCCCGAAGAGTGCGAAAAGTGCTCATGTGACCCACGCCGGCGCCATTACAGCCTAAAATGCCTTACAGCAATAGCGCCGCGGAACACAAAGCAGCGGCGGCAACAAAAAACCATTAACCACCTGCCGCTACCACCAGACCCCCCCCCCCCCAGCCCATGCCGAGGAGAAAGGGGAGAGAAGAGCGTGGCAGACAGCGACAGGATCAGGGACGGGGAGGGGGGACCCCAGAAAAAGAAGAACAGAAGGCAAACAGCCTGGGACTAACCAGTACCCCAAAACATAACTCACCCCCCCCCCCAACAAGCTAAGGCAGGACTCAACATCCCTCAGAAGGCTCACCCTAAATCCTAAGGCCGGCAACCCTTTGTGGTACAGGGTCTGCGGCTTGGAGCAGCGCTCCTTGAGCTCCCAACCCTAGTGCTTCTCTACCCTCAACCGATCCGTCAGCCGAGGCTGGGAGGCACAGAGGGTCCGGAAGCAAGTGGAAATAGACTTGCAGGGCCGCAGGCTTGTTACCCCGCTCACCTGCGCAACATAGAGAGCCATCTTCTATCTTCGCAGTATCACTGCAGAGGAAACACTGGGGAGGTCTATTGGTGATCCTGTTTGTATATGGTACCGGGAGGAGCCACAACTCTTCTGCAGTACACTGCACCACCTTGTGGCGGAATATCCCATACGTAAGGACTTATTGAAGCAGGCCGTGCCATGCAATAGGAAAAACTATTGTTCTGGATACTGGTCTACCCCGAGATGCTTGGTTCCCTAGTTCAAAGCACTTGGTTGGAATTAGCATATAGGGAACGCATGCAGATCACGACCAGGGTTGGAGCGTTTGAGACACCCATTGACTTGTGTTGGTTTACCAGTACCCAGGCCAGACTATCACTAGGCAGCTCAGTCATGCCAACAGTGTGCTGTACTCTCTGCCCCCACCATGTCCTGTCTCTGGTCAGATGGTAACCTACATCACCCAATAGACATCTGAAAGTTGGAAGCCCACGCCCTACATTTGTAACATTGCTGCCCAATGTTGGAAACTGCATGAACAAATCCAAAAAGGACTCACCTGGAAGAAGTTAATTTGAACGGTTCCATTGCTCAAATGCAGGATGATTGCACTTCGGGTCCTGAACCAGGTCCGCAGGAAGGGGAGGCGAGCCAGCTCATCTCCCTCTCGAGGAGTAATGTTGGCACCAGCCTTCAGAAGGTGCTCACTCATGTAGTTCCTGAAGTATTTCAGTAGTGTTATCTGAAAGACAAAAACAGTCAGACTCCTATGTTGCTAGTGAACCTGAGCTAGAGTACACTTATTTCCTACATAATGTGTCAAGCTACCTGCAGACATATTGTCAACATTGAGACAGTTTTGGCTCAGTCTACAGTGTTGGTCCTACTTGAATGCTATACTATGCTTGAAGTTGGACCCTTTGGTAAACTACCTGCCCCACCTTTCAGTCCCTTTACACACTCCAACAACAGCTTCCAGGGCTGAATAGAGCCAAGTGCTTGATAGTCTTGTGCATCAGGGGCCACTGTCTCAGCATAATCCATGAAAGGTTTAAGTTAAAAGGTCAGAATGAACAGTGGGAGAATTTCAACATTGCAGAATGAAGCAGGTGACCAGCACAAGAGCCATCAATGGAGGCCTTACCTTCTTTGTCAGTGCTGAAGGGTAGGAGCGCACATTGAGGTAGGACTCGCTGTTATTCCTTTCAATGTACTGCAGGCTGTCGCCATCATTGTACATTATCAGCCGCGTGGAGTCATTAAAGAGAACGCCTACGCTGTTATCACATAGCTGGTAACCTGTGGATATAATTAAACCTGCTTAGTGATTCGTCACATGAGGCCTGGCTATGGAGGAAAAAAAAAAACTAAAGTAGCTACATACCTAAACCATACTTGTCAGAATAATCCACCCATTTGCTGACCCAGAATATGGGATTGCAAGCTGGATCCTCCGCTTCCTCTGTGGAACGCACACAAATACGGCATTAGTGACTGGCAGACTTCACAAACATGGAACATTTGCAGTTAAAACCACTGATACAATACATCTGAAGCCATTTACTAAATATCTGGCACATATAGTAAGTTTAAAGTGCATTGCCATTTGGCAACTCAAGTTCCCATCCTCAAACCAATTTAGTGTGGAATATCCTCCATACTGAACTCCTAAGGCTCCCATCCGCTGTCTGTGCTAGCCTGGATTTGGGCATTAAAATAGTCAAAATTCACCCAAGTGCCAAAATCCAACTGAAAGCGTTCGGGGCTCTGCATGGAAGTCATGTACCGAGTGGTAGACCAGAGCAGTAAAACTGCTGCAAGATGGGGTATTGAGGAGTCACTCAATATCCAAGTGTGCAGATCCCCCCCACAGTAATTTAAGTTCTTGCTTAATATTGGATTTGCACAGGGGTAGGGTGTTACAAAATGTTTCAAATTTAAAACGGTTTGATCACCAAGGGTTCAAGTCAGGAATGAGATAGCAAGGAACACAAAAACAGTCCCTATGGCAAATACACCACTAATAGGATCATCTTTCCAGTTAGATACCTACAGACCAGAAGCCAAAGCAGTCTACACAAGAGGGTGGAGAGGTTTGTATTTTTACGATAAGGGTGCTTAGTTGCACAACCTGCAAACCTAAAGGAGGGAAGGCTGTCAACATCCAAGTTTCAATTGGGATTACTTTAGCACCAGCTTCTGTCCCACAAATACATTAGCTCAAGGCCTGTGCGGCAGAAAAGCCATTGTCTCACTCCTAGAAACAAGATCATGCAGTACAATAATGGTTCCCTCAGAAAGCATATTTACTGCCATTATGACAGAAGGCAATTTTACCAGATCTAAAACCTAAATCCATGTCCCAATTACACTACAGAACTACTCACCTTGACGGATCAGGGCCTTTTCTGAGGGCTTAGCAGCATTAACGCTGGTCAACTGTTGCATCATATCGGACAGATAACAATCTGCAGGCTCTGTGGGTTCTGCTGTTGCAGGAACCATCTCCTCATCCTTCATGGGTGCAGAATTCTTTTCAACCAGTGGAGAATCTTGACCTGTAAGCAATAGATCAGGTTAGATGGGGCGGTCTCCATAATAGTCTTACAAGGCAACATTCAGGGGAGGAGGTATGATCAGCAGTTTAAATTGATACCAAGAATGGTTACTTGCAGTTAAAAATGCAATAAAATACCAAAGACCACACAGGCAAGGCATGAATAGTTTCACACATCAACTTTTACTGCACCACCCAAGTATGCCAGTCATCTGCCATAGCCATGTACCATACAGTACCCAACCCTTCTGCTACTATGGCATGGCCTCAGGACACATGACCAATGGCCGAGAGGGTTCACAGGGTGCCATGCACTTCCATATCATGGGGACAAGCAGGAGGAGTTTGGCCCCCCAATTTCTGCACCAGCAAAACCCAATTTGTAATGTCCCCAGGGAAGCCAGTGGTGGGTTTTGTTAAGATTTCAAGGGAGCAAAATCCTTCACCAGCTGGCCATGGAGTCTGAAAGCCTTCAGGAGCAGTGCTTACATACCACAGGGCATATTTTGGAATGTACGACCGTTCCAGATAGGTCAAAGGCCCAACTAAGAACTCAGGTTGGGCAGTGCATTTTAGGGTTTGGTGTTCAAACAATTTTGGGTCCTCTCCCTATTTAGGACGACTTGCTGTGTGTGAAACCTTCCCAGAATTATACTCCTGCATTTCCACAGCACATATGCAAGTCCTTATCAAGATCCCAGGTCTGAGCTCTGCACAGGACCAGCAGCCAGGATTGTAGCAGCCATGATGAGCCCAGTTTGTGTACCAAAAATAGCAAGTCTGCTTAGGTTAGCTATCCACACAAGTGGCATCCCAACTTAGGATGCCCTGCTCCGTCCCAATACCTAGAAAGCAATCCCAGAAAGCATGTGCTGCCACATTCTGCATCCTATGACTGCACAGCCACATCAGTTTTAACCGAATGGCTGGGCGGCCGTGCAGTGTCAGTGATGCCATGGATTGCAAGCAGCAACTATGCTCCTGGACAGCTTTAGACGCTTGTGAGGCCAAAGCTGAACGGAGTACTGGGCATGTGCCGTGGTATCGCGGGCAAATATTTCACAGTTAGGAATATGAAAACCCAATGTTACGGTCCTCTAAATTGACAAGTCAAGATGTTTGGCTGCAAATGGCAGCCAATTATGTGTAAGTCAACCAGTTTCGATGGGCATGCCACTATGCCAATTAGTCATGGGCAGTGACATGAATGGCAGCCTTACAATGACTGAGGAATGACTATTGTGTCTAATGCTGCAGCACCCCCAAATAGGAATGCTGCAGCACCCCCAAATAGGAATGCCACTAGGGTAAGCTTTCACCCCAACCTAGACAATAGGCCCCTTTAAAAAAAGGTCACTGTAACCGACATGGATGATTTTCCTGGAAAGTTACAAAGAACTATTGGGAGAAAATTTACTACATAGACAGGAAACCGTGCCATTAGAAAAGTTCCTCCCTTTAGCAGCACGTACCCAAAAATACAACCAGTATGGCATCCGAGTTTTGGGCTTAATGAAACTAGGTATGAGGTCTAAGCAACCAGTACTGTGCAGCATTCTTATCCCTTACCCCCCAGATGACATTAAGTCTCAAGCACACCACCAACTTACCTTTGTTGATGGCAGTAAGTGGCTTCCTAAAGCTTGGATCAATGGTGCTTGGTGCAATGGAGAATCGGGGTGGCACAGTCAAGCAGGTAAGGGGGAGCCGGTTGGGGATGTAGCCACTGGTAAAAAACTCGTCATTCAGAAGTTCATCTATCGTGGGTCTTGTTGTCGGGTCTGAGCGGAGCATTTTCTGTATGAGAGCAGCTGCGACAGGGTTTATGTGCTGGAGACAAATATATTTGTCAGTATACAAGGAACCAGATAACACAAAAGGAATCAGTAAAAACACAAAAGGAATCAGTAAAACGTACAATCAAGACCAAACCACCATTAAGACACTGGAATATATATTCCAGGCTGGGGCAATTTGAGGATTAGTGAATGCCTTTACCCTGACTTTAATCCACGTTTGTGGTCACGACCCATTAGCCAGAAGGCTTGAAGACCTTTACTCTAAGATCCTCTGCAGAAGCACCCACTTTATCAACCAACTGAATTCAAAGTAAATGAGCAGGCGTGTAACTATAGGGTGTGCTACTGCACTGGGGCCCAGAGGGTCAGCCCCCATCATTGTTACACCTGCTCATTTATCAGATTTGTGCTCTCTGCATCATTTAGAGAAAGGAAACACCATGTTTCTGTAGTTTGTCTTCGTTTTCTAGCTGCCTCCATACGCGTTTGGGAGGGAGGGGGGTGTTACTGTACGAGTCTTGAAGAGGCCTCATTTAATGTTCACACCAGGGCCCAGTTAAATTTAGTTACTCTACTGAGGGAGAAGTGGCGACATCACAGCTTTAAACTGTAGCCAATGCCCTGGGACTAGCAAAGCTAAAGGAGGGTTTCCTAAATAGGACACCTACCAAATTGTCCATTTCCTACTTTAACAAAGGAAAAGCCATTGACTGCTGTGCAAGCCAATACAATCACACTAAATACGTAAAGCCATGGTACATGCTTACCTTGGGAATAGAGTACTCGTTCTTTTTGATCCTAATGTAGGTCTCCTTCAGACATGATGTTTCAAAGGGGGGCTTGCCAACCAGCAATGTGTACCTAATGAAAGAAGACCAACTATAAATCTATCCACCTCCAATCCCACACCACATATTTAAACATCTTGACAAAAACTAGAGCAATGCATCAACCCAAGTCCTCAGCCCAGACATGTTTGAAAAAATGGCAGCTCTGCTGCAGTACTGAAACACCAGTTGAATGATTATATTAGTTTGCAGAGTTCATAAGCCTGTTTTTAGAGATATGGGTGTGAGGTCTAGTACCAAAAGCCTATTCCATTTTGTATAGTCTAAATTTAGAAAACAGGAGCTTTACGATCCATTTTGTCTAAGCAAACCTTTTTAATTCCTATAGGCAAAGGTTTGATGCTGGAGAAGGAACATTTACCAACTGATCCAGTTGGACACATTTGGCCTGTCTGCAGTGTGGCCCAAAACCTATAATAAAGCCAAAGACATTGACAGTTTTGATTTTCTGTTAACAGAAGAACGCTAGTGAAGTTGGATAACCAATGCACTTTGCAAGCTATATGTATCCAAACATTTAGAAATGACCTAAACTGTATGCAGAGAATAGCACTAGTAACATTTCTTGGTAGTTGGAGGCCACTAGATTTGTTCATGCAAGCTAAACTCAATCATTGGCTGGGTGGTGATACGATCAAACACCAAGGCATTGATTCAATATGAGCTGAAAAAAAATCATGGTTTTCAGATAGGAAAACAATGAAAGTCAAAGGAAAACAATGAAAGTCAATGGCACTTTTTTACTCCTAAGAAAAGTAGAGAATGGTTTACTCCTTCCTACACTTTAGTAAAGCTGCCATTGACTTTCATTGTGCTTTTATCTGGTGATTCAGTAACTGACAGTCTCAGGCCTTTTTCTCATGAACCCATTTTTTTTTACCACCATGAGAATTTTTCTACACTCTTACTGAATCAAGGCCCAAGTCTGGAAAGGTCAGTCAGTGGGATGCTGAGAGTTGTGATGCTTATATTCAGAAGCGTTCCAACCCACCAATACAGGCGAGTAGGTGGAATTGGATTAGGAGGGTGGCTTTTACATGGTCATTACACACTTTAGCCCTATCCATTTTACCATTTATAATAGAGCACATCAGGGTGTAAACCACACCAGCCTTGTGTAGGTTAAAATACAATTCTGTGAAATACTCACCTGTAGAATTGGTATAAGTATACAGTACGTCCTGCTCCAGATTACTTACACTTGGGTTATCCTCTGCCAGATGGCGCTGCACTGCAGAGACATGTATAAACAGGCTCCTCCCGGCCCCTCAAATACCCAGGGACCTCCCACAAATCCCCAGCATTGAAAAGCAGTAACAAGAAGCCGGGAGAATTTAACCACCCAAACTGGAAACTATAACAATGATAATCACCATACATGGGATCCAAAGGGTGGGGTGGAGCAGGACGTACTGTATACTTATAATACCAATTCTACAGGTGAGTATTTCACAGAATTGTATTCTTAGTATACAGTACGTCCTGCTCCAGATAGATTACTTACACTTGGGACATCCAATAGCAGTGTCCATAAAGTAGGGTGGGATCCCCAACAAAAGGTAACAGCAGACAGTTAAACCACTGCCGCCTGCAAAACCTTGCGGCCAAAAACAGCATGAGCTGAGGCCCTAACATCAACCATGTAAAACTTTGAAAAGGTATGAACAGAAGACCAAGCAGCGGTCTTGCAAACTTGTTCAACAGAAGCCTGGTGCTGGAAGGCCCAAAAGGCACCAATAGCACAAGTAGAATGAGGAGTAAGGCGAAAGGGAGGACTCTTCCCCTTAGCAGAGTAGGCCTGAATCACGGCCTGACGGATCCATTTGCCAACAGTAGACTTGGCAGGAGCCAAACCCTTCCTAGGCCCAGAAGGGACCACAAAAGGACGCAGTGACCACCAGGTAATACTTCCAACACCTGACCACATCCAAGGAATGCAAAACCCTCCTTAGCATTGCTAGGATTAGGGCACAAAGAAAGAAGAACGATATCTTGATTCAAATGAAAGGCAGACACTACCTTAGGCAGAAAATCTGGCCTAAATCGTACCACCACCTTGCCCTGGTGTCTTCCCAAGTATGGGGGCTGAATAGAAGAGCCGCCAACTCAGACACGCCTGACCGAAGTAATGGCTACCAGAAAGACAACCTTGAGGGTAAGAACAGCCAGAGCAGCATCCTGCACAGGTTCAAAGGGAGCACCCTGCAAGGCAGACAAAACCCAAGTTCAAATCCCAAACAGGGACCACAGGTTTACGTGGGGAACGCACATGAGCAACCCCTGGAAAAAAAAGGTCTTAATCAAAGAATGCTGAGCCAAAAGACTTCTGAAAGAAAACAGTACTCTGAAGGGTCAGGTTTTCTGCCCTGTCTGTGTTGGAGTCCCGACTCCAACCCAAGCTGTAAGAACTCCAGAACCCTGGGGACTGAAAACATCAGACAGGGTAGAGACCAAAACACACCAGTCAAAGTAGGTACGCCATACCCTGTAATAGATGGAAGAATAGATAGAAGTTTTCTTCCTAGCCTTCACCATGGTATCAACCACCGAGGCGAACAAGCCCTTTTCCCATCAAGATGGAGGTTTCAGCAGCCAGGCCGTCAAAGCCAGAGTTTGTAAATTGGAATGGCGTAAGGAGCCCTGAGTGAGCAGATCTGCCACCCCTGGCAGAATGTACTGGTCTACTGCCATCTGCACCACGTCTGCGACCCACACTCTTCTTGGCCACCTGGGGACCACCAGAATTGCTGGCACCCCCTCCAGAACAATCTTGCGCAGAACCCTGCTCAGCAGGGGGAATGGAGGAAAGACATACAGGAACTGAATGTCCTGCCATGACATTGCTAAAGGCCAGACAAGGCCAGAGGATCCTGGACAGGGAGACAAGGCCGGGAGCTTGTGATTGTGACGGGACGCAAACAGATCCACATCTGGTTGGCCCCCAACGGTGACACAGAGATTGAACACCCTGTTGCAGAGGGACCATTCTCCCTGGCGAGAGGTCCCCCTGCCCAGAGGGTCTGCCATCAGATTTTCCACCCCGGGAATGTACACCACTGATATGCAGGGGAAATTGGCCTCCACCCAGCCCAGGTCAGGATCAGAGACACTTCCTGGAGGACCCTCTTGCTCCAGCCCCCCCCCCCCGATTGATGCAGGCAACTGCCGTCTGGTTGTCCGAGCGCCAACAAACAGGCAGGCCCTGAAGATGAGTAGTCAAGCGAGCCAGAACTAACCTGATCGCCTGCAGCTCCAAGACAGTGATAGATGTGTGGGCCTCCTGAGGGCCCCACCTCCCCTGGAACCACAGGGACTTCCAGAACCCCCCCCCCCCAACCTGATAGACTGCCATCCATGGTGACCGTCTCCCAGGAAGGGGCAAGAAAG
The DNA here is from genome assembly GCA_027917425.1 of Gastrophryne carolinensis. NCBI lineage: Eukaryota > Metazoa > Chordata > Amphibia > Anura > Microhylidae > Gastrophryne > Gastrophryne carolinensis. The sequence goes on from CM051240.1 coordinate 48,529,694, forward strand.
GATCTGCCCCCCCAACAGGTTCCTTGAGTCCACCCACCACAAGAGGGACCTCCTGACCAGGGACGCTGGGTCCTTGCCCCATACAGACCATAGGTGAAGTTGCAGAGGCCTCAAGTGGAACTGAGCATAAGGGACCGCTTCGAAGCACGCCACCATCAGGCCCACCAGCTGCATCCCCTGCCTGATGGAGGGATGGGGACAAACTAGGAGGGACTGAGCCTGTGCAATCAGACTGTCCACCTTCTGCTGAGGAAGGAAGATCCTTGCTGAAATGTATCCAGATTCATTCCTAGGAATGGAGTTACCAAGGAAGGGGACAGTGAGGACTTGGGGTGGTTGATCACCCATCCAAATGACTCCAGAATGGGCACCACTAGCTGAGTATCCAACTCTGCCTGATGCAGAGACTGGGAAGTGAAGAGGATGTCGTCCAGATAGGGAAGCACGCCCTGACATCTGAGCAGAGACATCACGCCAGCCAGCACCTTGGTGAACACCCTGGGAGCTGAAGTGAGGCCGAAGGGCAAGGCCACAAATTGGTAATGTTCATCCATCACAGCGAACCTGAGGGACTTTTGATGACCTGGGAACACAGGAATATGAAGGTAAGCATCTTTGATGTCCATAGAAGTCAAAATCCCCTTGGCGCAGGGAACTGATGGCAGAGCGCAGAGTCTCCATGCGAAAGCGCCTGCCCCTGACAAACTTGAGAATCTAAGTCCAGGATGGGCCTAACAGAACCACACTTTTTTGGGTACTGTGAATAGGTTGGAATAAAAGCCCTTGCCTTATTCTCTTAATGGCACCTGGCAGATGACCCCCAGCTCCAGGAGGCCTTGCACTAGCTCCTGAGGAATCCAGGATCTGATGAATCTTGGAGGGGGATCGGCAGCAAACTCCAACTTGTAACCGGAGGACACTACCTCCTGAATTCACCGGCCTGAGACATGAATCCTGCAGACCTAAACGAAGTGCTGCAGCCGTCCTCCCACCCGGATGGGTGAGGGCGCCCCATCATGCCTGAGGGGGCTTGGGAGAGGATTTAGCTTTTGGGACCCCAGGAGGAGCCAGGACGTCCACGTCCTCTGCCTCTACCCCAGAAATCTCCCCGGGCCCCAGGGAAGGATACCTCCCTTCCCTGTCCCCCTGTAAGGGGAGGAGAAGGAACCCTGACCCCTAAAGGGCCAAGGTTGCCACCTGCACTGGGGTAACCTGCCTCCCTTAGCAAGAAAGGTCCAGGTGGTCTCCAAACAGACGCAGTCCTTTAAAGGGAAAACCAGTGAGGGCCTTCTTGGCAGCATTGTCAGCGGCCCACTGGCGCTGCCAAACCGAGCGGCGCATAGCCACCACGAGGGCAGAAGTTCTGGCACACATTCTGATGGTGTCATCCAATGCTGACAGGACAAAATTTACAAAAACATCAACTAGAGTGTGCAATAAACACCTCACAAGGTAAATCATCAGGGGCACCATCAAGCATATTTCTGATAAGGGTTCTAGTGGCCACAGCAGTAATGGCAGAGGCACAGACCAGGCGCAGCGCCGTCCCCGCACATGCAAAGGCATGGGAGGCCAGCTGGTTAATGCGCCGGTCCTCAGCATCCCGCAGGGTAGTAGAATCAGGGGAATGCATGACAGGGGTGTTAGATAGCCCTAGGATCGGGGCCTCCACCTGGGTGGGTGGGGGGGGTGACCAACATTTAACCACCTCAGCAGGAAAGGGATACTTCCTATCCCAAATCTTTGGAGCCCCGGGAACTTTACTGGGGCGCTCCCATTCCTTGAGCACAAGGGTATGGAAATGTGCCTGCTCTGGAAATTCCAAACGTGATTTTGCTGTATGGAAAAGCTCCCCTTTTTGCCTGGGAGCCTCAACAGGGAGAAAGATACAGAACCTCAAGGTCTGGGTCAATAATCTGTCAGTGTCATCCGGGGCCCAGGGGTCAGAGCCAGAATAGTCATGACCCCTTGGTCTCTCATCAGATGAGCCGGAGTCAGAAAAGAGCTCCCCTTCATCAGATGGGGTATAGCCACACAGATTCATAAACTCCTCAGTTCCCATAGGGAAAACAGTAAAATTAGGCGTCAAGTGCCGCTTCTTACCAGGGCCCTTACGTGCTAAAGGCCTCGCAATAATCTGTTCAACAGTAGCCAGTCTAGAAGACACTTCAGGCTGAGAATCCCCACTAGTATGCAACTCAGTAGGAGTGAGGTTTAAGCTTGGGGGAGTAGGTGAAGTGAAACGAGGTGTAGCCACTGGCAGGCCAGATTGCAATGCAAGCACCTGCTCAGCACAGGGTACAGAGACCCGTGCTTTGTCAGCATCAGCACGAGGCTGTCCACACGCTACACACAGCCGGTCTTGTCCCAAAGGGACCACGGTAACCTATCCTGGGATGCCTCCATATGGTGATTATTATGCACAATATGCCAGTAGGGATTTACACTATAAGCAACCCTGGATGCCCCAATGACCCGCTAGGAAGTGGGAGTAATTATACAAGGCCCAACTATCAATTACACCGGGCCGGGAGAAGTCAATGGCTTCACCCGTCTGAAAGACAGTGGGAAGAAGGGGTGTCAGAACCAAACACGCTACAATGAGTATAAAACCGCCCGCGAGGGCACTTAAGGACCGCGGTAAGTATAACCGCCACACGTGCGCGCTGACAAAATGGCGCCGAGTGTACCTCGAAGGGCGGGCCGTGCACGCCAAGCTAGGCCCCGAGCGCGAAGCCCACAGACGAGCAGCCAATAACGCAGAAGCGTCTGAGGTAACGCCAGCACGGAATATCCAAATGAAGGAAAAAACGCGCGCGGCGGCATTTGCAATAGTAAAAATTATTTTGTGAATACTCCCCTGTAAAATGGGTATTACAAGTATGTCACACACCCCGCTTCAAACATTAATAGTTAGACTTGGGTTACTCCACCAGCAGGTGGCGACGTTGCAGAGAAGTCTTGAAAAACGAGCCCCTCCTGATCTATAATACCTGGGACCTCCCACTTATCTTCCAGTTTTCAAACAGCAGTAAAGACAAGGTACCAGGAAAAACCCAGTGGTAACCCTCAAACTGTAAACGAAGCTTCACCCTATAAAGAATCCAGGACACCAAAAAGGGCGGGTGAAGCGGGGTGTCACACACCCCGCTTCAAACAATTACACTTGGGACATACAAAAGCAGTGTCCAGAAAGAGCGGGTATCCAACAAATGCAAAATGCCAATGCAAAACTCAAACCACTGCAGCTTGCAGAACCTTGCAGCCAAACAGCATCCGCTGAAGCCCACACATCAACCTTGTAAAACTTGGAAAAAGTGTGAAGACCAAGTAGCAGCCTCACAAACTTATAAAGAACACAAACACTATAAAAATAGATCTGTATAACACCGCGCTAGGATCAATTTAGCAAAAATACATTAAAGCTCAACGTATGCAGAAATCCCAATCCAGTTACCATAAATATTATACAAAAAACACAGAGCTAATAAAAGATTAAACTAAATTTTTTTTAGAACCAACCAAAGCATAAAGCATCTGATCACAACTGGTAAAAGAACAGTTCTAGTGGGATTTCTATCCACTTATACCTTTTGGAGAGTGAGATGCTACTTATATCATAGGACGAACTCTGTGGTGCCGTGTGGCGAGATCCACTATTCCTTGGCTGTATTGGAGTTTATATGCCTTTTATGTTTTTATCCTTGTGAGTGCATTTTTTTTTATTATTAAATTACACTTTTTAGCATTACTGCACTATTGTTGCACTTTTTTCCCTTGCATGTGAAATACCCCTTGCTTATGGGTTATTGAATGTTGAGAATTTTGAAAGAATTGAGGTGGAATTACTGACCCATTTATTGGATATCTACCCGGTTGCCGCGGGAGACTGAGCTGCATTTTCATTACATGCCATTTAAGTTTATTATCTGGTAAGAGCATAACTAAAATGGTGGTGTATTCACGTGCCTTATAATTGGACACATGCACTGCGAGCCTTACAAACTTGTTCAACAGAAGCCTGGTGCTGAAAAGCCCAAGACGCTCCAACAGCACGAGTAGAATGAGCAGTGATAGGAAAAGGGGAAGCCTTCCCCTTGGCAGAACAGGCCCCAACAGCCTGACGAATCCAATTGCTAATGGAAGACTTAGCCGGAGCCAAACTCTTCCTAGGCCCACAGGGCACCACGAAAAAGGCCAGTCTTACGAAAAGGAGATGTAGCAAGCAAATAGTACTTCACATAGCGTACCACGTCCAAACCCTCTTGTCATTCCTAGGCTTAGGACACAAGGAAGGAAGAACAATGTCCTGGTTAAGATGAAAAGCAGAGACCACCTTAGGTCCGGTCTGAAGCGGAAAACTACTTTGTCCTGATGTCTCTCAAAGTAAGGAGCCTGAACCGACAAGGCTGCCAACTCCTAAACGCGCCGAACCGAAGTGATGGCCACCAAAAAGGCAACCTTCTGAGTCAGAGTAGAAAGAGCAAAATTCTGCAAAGGCTCAAAAGGAGGAGCCTGAAGAGCAGAGAGAACCAAATTCAAACCCCAAACAGGGAGCAAAGGCTTCCTAGGAGGCCGCAAATGCGAGACCCCCTGGAAGAAAGTCTTGACCAAAGGATGAAGCGCAAAGGGCCCTTGAAAAAAGACAAACAAGGCAGCAACCTGCCCCAGCAAAGTACTTAGCTGAAGACCAGAGTCCAGCCCCGATTAAAGAAATTCCAAAATCCTGGAAACAGAAAAGACCCGACAGGGCAAAGATCTATCAATATAAGATCTCCAAGTCCTATAAAAGGTAGAAGAGGACCTCTTCCTGGCACTAATAAAAGTCTGAATAACAGAATCCGAAAGACCTTCCTCCCCTAAGAAGGAGGTTTCAGCAGCCAGGCCGTCAAAGCCAGCGTTAGTAAATTGAGATAACGCAGTTGACCCTGTGTGATAAGATCCGGCCGAAGAGGCAGATCGAACTGATCCACTGCCAGACAAACGATGTCTGCGAACCACACCCTCCTTGGCCACCTTGGAGCCGTCCAGGGCCAGCTTTCGCAACACCTTGCCTAGCATGGGGATCGGAGGAAACAGATAAAGGAACCCCAGGTACCCCCAGCTCAGGGACATGGCATCCACCGCCAGAGCCAGAGATTCAGACACGAATGTCAGAAGCTTGTAATTGTGACGAGAGGCAAACAGATCCACCTAAGGCGTCCCCACCGGAGACAAGCGACCAAAACACCTGGGGGTGGAGAGACCATTTCCCCCGGCGGAAAGAGCACCTGCTCAGGAAGCACGCCTCCGTGTTTTCCACTCCTGGAATGTACACTGCCGAGATGCAAGGGACATGAGTCTCCACCCAGGCTAGAATCAGAGACACCTCACTGAGGGCACTCAGTAAATGTAAATGCTGTGTCAAGTGAGACAGAACCAACCTGATGGCTCTCAACTCCAGAACGTTGATGAGCAAGTGGGCCTCATGAGGACCCCACCGCCCCTGGAATCGAAGGTCCTTCCAGAAACCTCCCCATCCCGACAAACTGGCGTCCTCACCACAGGAGAGACTGCCGAACTCGGGAGGACATCCGGAAGGACCGATCCAACAACCGCAGTCGCCGGTCCCAAGACGCCAACAGATGAAGCTGAGCAAAGGGAACTGCCTCGAAGGAAGCTACCATCAAACCCACCAGTCTCATCCCTAGCCGGATGGACAGGCAAGGATTGGAAAGAAGCTGCGCCAATTCCTGAATCAAGAGAACTTTGGCCTGAGACAGAAACTCTGTTGGCAAGAACCCAAGGACATCCCCAGGAAGAACACCACCCTGGCCGGAACGTGAGGACTCGGGATAGTTGATCACCCAGCCGAAACTCTCCAGAGTGGATACCACCGTCCTGGTGTCCACCTCCGCTTAACTGAAGGAAGGAGCCATGATGAGAAGATCGTCCAGATAAGGCACAACGCGAATCCCCTGAGCTCTGAGAAGAGCCATCATGCCCACCAACACCTTGGTGAACACTCTTGGAGCAGAGGTAAGGCCGAACGGAAGAGCCACAAATTGAAAATGCCGATCTTCCACCACGAAGCGAAGAAACCTTTGGTGAGCCGGAAAGATAGGAATATGAAGGTAGGCATCCTTGATGTCTATGGACGTCATGAAGTCCCCCGCCGAAGAGAACTGATGGCAGAGCGCAGAGTTTCCATGCGAAAATTCCGGGGACGAATGAACACGTTGAGGAACTTCAGATCCAGGATGGGACGAACCGACCCGTCCTTGGGCATTGTGAAAAGATTGGAATAATACCCGCGGCCCACCTCCGAGGGAGGGACTGGGCAGATGACTGCCATTTCCAGAAGATTCCACACCGCCACCAGGGGCCCCTGCGCGGCCAAAGGATCTGAGGGAACACGAAACCTGAAAAATCGAGGAGGTCGGGACTCGAACTCCAGCTGGTAACCGGCCGACACCACCTCCCGGATCCACCTGTCCGAGACCGCCTGGTCCCACACCCGGGAGAAGTGTCGCAACCGTCCCCTCCCACCCGCAAGGGTGAGGACGCTCCCTCATTGCTGAGCGGCCTTGGCAGCTGGCTTGGGTTTGGCACCCCAGGAGTGACCGGGACGGCCACAGCCTCTACCCCTGTTCCAGCTAGCACCCCTGGAGGCCGAAAGGCCTGCACCAAAAGGAGGGATTAAAAGAGGCCGCCCTCCAAAAGGAACGACGAAGTTTCTTGCGCTGAGGTAACTTACCTCCCTTGGTAACCGAATGCAATTTCTCACCAAACAGGTGCAAACCCAAAAAGGGAAGAGCCGTAAGCGACCTTTGTTTTTTTTAGAATTAAAATCAGCAGTCCATTGCCGCAGTCACACCGACCGCCGGATAGCCACCAACAAGGTCATGGTCCTACAACAACACTGGCATCGTCCTGAGCGGCAAGAACAAAAGGACTCACTTGAGAGCACAAACTCTTCACAAGTATCAAGGTCCGTCAACAAATCTAACAATGGACCTAACGGCCAACCACCAAAGTGCATAAGCACAAACAGGCCTTAAAACTGAACCCACAGTGACAAAGCCGTGGCAAGCCAGCTGGACAAACCGGCGATCCTCACCATCCGCAATGGTAGTAGTGTCAATGCAACACAGCCGTGCTAGACAGTCCCAAAATCGGGGCATCAACCTCAGGAGGAAAAGACCAACGCTTCACCAAGTCTGCCGGAAAAGGATACTTCTGATCCCAACTTGGCGGAACACCAACCATACGCGTAGGCAGCCCCCAATCTTTAAAGACGACATCCTTAAAATGTCGCTGACTAGGAAGACCAAACACAGCTTGGCCACGTCAAAACAACTCACCCTTAGGTGGGGGAGCCGCCTCAGGAGGATCCAAGTGCAAAACCTCAAACATTTGAGCCAATATCGAAGGGGTGTCCCATCAACATCTGGGTCTGGCGGGGCTGGAGAAAGGTGCACAGCAGGAAACATTTTCTCGAGGCTGGCCAACCGGGCGCACACCTCGGATTGCAAATCCCCACCCATGACAACGTCACACGGGGTCCGGAACAGGCTGGGAGGTGTAGGGGATGACAGACGGCGAAGAGCCAGAGACTGGAGTACCGGCCTGGCGCGCGCAATATTCCGCTGAGCACATGGAAAGCATATTATGACATCATCCCCTGGAAGCGGAACCCCACACAGCCTGGATTGCCCCGAAGGGCCGTTCGGGCATCACTGGAAGCCTCCATATGGTGAAATTGTGGTATTCGCAATTACCCAGGGATTTATGCAATAAGCAACCCGGGATGCCCCTTTAAGTGTCCTGAGTGGGAGGATTTTGTATTGAAAAATTAATGGAAAATTTATGGAAGTTCAGGACCCCACTAGCCAGTTATCCAAGACCTGGAGACCCCTTCAGCATGGGATTCCAGGATCTGCAATGAAAAAAAAGGGGCAACAGTCACTCCATAACCAAGGTAAAAAAAATTATATATATATATTCCATGCAGAAAAACAATTCTGAGCTGGGCTCGAAAAACACGTGACATAGGGCGATTGTGTTAACTGGTCCCGTGTCACTCAGGACAACCTTGAACCCTAAGCACCATAGCTAAATGCTCTTCCTGCTGTACAGTATAATATACACAGCCCGAAATACAACACCCATATGCACCCATACATTGAGGGAGAACCTCCAGAAGTGCCCAGCAACATATAGAACACAAGCAGCTACTCACAAAATGGCAGCACCGTTCACAGCAACATCAGCGGCACTACAGTGCGGAGCGAGGAGGTAGGAGAAGGGCGGTCCGTAAGACGTGAAGTGCTGCGGCCCCGCCCCCTTCCACCACACGGTAAAGCGCGGGCCGCGCGAGAAGCGGCCCCGCCCCCTCCGCCTGAGGTAACCGCCGCACACTGGAACACGAGCGCCAGACTCACATGGCGCCTGGTCCCGCAACTGCCCAGGGCAAAGGAGGCTCCAGCCCTCCAGCCAACCAGCGCAGCAATGGAAGCAGCGCCAAGCAGGGGACAGCACCAATAAGGTCACAGCGGGATGGGGCATCCCAAATCCAGATCAACAGGCCGGATATCCACATTGTCCCATGGTATGGGGTCTAGCGGAGGAGCCAAGCTCCTAGGCACCTTAGGGTGCCGTCTACCATCGCCCGGCCCAGCAGCCTAGGCTGGGAGGCTTCACAATAAGGGCATATCAAAAAGAGCCGATCAGAAATAGACCAGAAGGGGGGATGGGGTGTTACCCCGGCTACCTGCAAGCAGGAGACTTCATTCTATCTTGTTGCCATCTTGCAGAGAAGAACACTGGGAGATAAGTGGGAGGTCCCAGGTATTACAGATCAGGAGGGGCTCGTTTTTCAAGACTTCTCTGCAACGTCGCCACCTGCTGGTGGAGTAACCCAAGTGTAATTAATGTTTGAAGCAGGGTGTGACATACTTTGACTAGTATATGTGGTGTCTGCCGCCGCGCTGACTTGTCTATTCTAAGGACATGACAAAATGCTGTATGCACGAATCATGCTACACGCTCATCCACGCCCCCCCCTCATTCTTTCCCTCCCAAAGGCTACAAGGAAAATGAGGGAGGATGGCAGCCCTCTGTACAGGACCCACTGCTACACAGGGCATGGGACAATAATGCGGGAGGGGCATCCATAAAGGCTCACCATCAGCCTATACCGCCTACCCTTTGGTGGGGGACTGCGGTGGAGCAGCGCTCCTTAAGCACACATGGTGCTGCCTACCTTCACACGAGGAACGGGTGGGAATAGTCCAACAGGGCGATAATTTCATGTCTTCTCAGTAAGCACTGCAGAGAAACCTGGGGATTTGTGGGAAGTCCCGGGGATTTGAGGGGCCGGGAGGAGCCTGTTTTGCATGTCTCTGCAGTGCCGCGCCATCTGGCGGAGGATAACCCAAGTGTAAGTAATCTATCTGGAGCAGGACGTACTGTATACTAAGATTATTATTCTTATCCACAGATTGCAGGAACTATGTAGTTACTAAAGTGGATCAACCTAGTTCCCAGCACCACCATACTTGCCATGTGACCGCTGGCCAATCCTATTTGCCGACAGTCACAGCTAGACAGGCTTGTCTAGAAAATGCGATTCCCCGGCAGACAGGGCAAGTATGGTCCTGGGGATAGTTTGTCCTTTTAGTCTATTGGGACCTCAGGGTAATATTTTATTCCCATTTGCAGCCACCAGCACAACCAGACCGCACATATGAAACCACTTACATTATGCATCCTAAAGACCAGATATCTACTTCAAAACTGTGACCTTTCTTGCCCAGAACTTCGGGTGCAATATAGTTTGGGGTCCCACACAGGGTTTTCTTTCGCTCCCCATCGAATTCAACTTTGGTGGCAAGCCCAAAATCACCTAAAAGAAAGCACAATCCAGGTCAGGGGCCCACGCATACTGGAAATCAGGAATCATAGCCTTCCATTAAACATTGTAATTAAAATTTCCATTGACCACCATTTCAACAGGTTAGGAACTATAAGGAACCATGTGCTATTTAACAGGAGCTAAATTATACAGCAAGTTTTGTCACAACTGCAATTGCAGCAGCCTACAAGTTAAAGTGGACCAAAACGCACAGTTTCCCAGGCTGATCGATTCCCTCCCTGGGGCACCCAGAATCGGGATGCCCTGCTGTGTGAAACCCCCAGGTCGCCCATACACTTACCTTCTTTTCCAGTCCAACAGGTCATGCGTGAGCCGCTTGTGTATTCCCGCTATCCCTTTAACAGGGCGCATGCCCATGTCGGCATTTGTGAATGGCCGGTGCGAGCACACTCCCTGTTAGAGGGTAGCAGGGGATGCAGCAGTCAGCGGGCTTGGAGCCACTGGCCTTAGCGCGCTTGGATCCGCTCACAGCGCGTCAGGTTGGACAAGCAGCAGCACATGCGCTGTAGGACCAGGAAGAGGAAAGTTTGTTTTGGTGACCTGCGGGGTTTCATACAGCGGGGCACCCCGATCTGTGTGCCCCGAGGGCAAGAACCAAAACCCACGAGACAAAATCCTGGCCTGTGGTCCACTTTAATTTACTTTTCTAGAACTAGGATGGGCAGTCTCCTTTCTATGATCCAATGTTGCACGGACAGGCAGCAGCCTGGAGATGGTTATGGGGTATAGAGCCATGTCCTATTGAAGAGATTCAATTAACACAGACTGCCACAAGGCAGATTTACCTAGGGTGTCAATTCCATCCTCTATTGGAGCTGTCGGCCAGAAGTGCCAGGGCCATTTGAGGCCTTAGGTTGACCATGACAAGTAGTTAAATGTACAATGCTACATGCACAGCTCCAGAGTGATGATCACACAGCAGGGGGCTCATGTCAGTTATCTGCATATGTTAATAGTCACATTAGCAAACAGGAAGGCTTCTGATTACAAATTGGGTTATTAGCATAGGAAATTGGAAGAATCAGCTGGCAACCCATTTTGGGACGGGTTTACTTTAATAGAAAAGCCTTCCGGCTCTTTGCAGTGTAACATGGGAAAAGAAAAGCACTTGCCAGCCAGTATATTGCTTACAGGTATACATACATGTATATAAAAAAGGGGGCATCAGTTCCAGTGAAGCTACTAACTGGATGCAAACAGTGCCAGTTTTTACTTCTCGGACACAGAGGGCTTTTCCGACAGCTGGGGGTATTAAAACAACCTTTAGCGTTGAAAAGCAATATGGCAAAGCAGAACAAAACCCATCAGTGGCTGGACATCTAAAGATTCCTGGGTAAGGCCAGCAGCTGGCCCTGGGCACCCTGAAACAGGGTATGCGCTCCCATGGGGGATGCAGCAGCACATGCTGCCCCTCTGGCAGAAAGGAGCAAGCACAATAGGACCAGGTAAAGGTGAGTTTCCCTGGACGATCTGGGGGCTTCACACACCGAGACATCTCAAATCAGCACACCAGGTTTTGGTCAACTTTAAAGCACGTTTGCCATTGGTGGTGTTGAGGACAGACTTCTCTTGAAATTTGGGTGTGCTTTAGGTATTGCAGGTCTTCGAACCTAAACTTTGTTAGAACTTGACCACATGGTGCCATCTTTTAGGCATCACCAACTTTTCTTTACAATTTAATATTCTTTACAAGGAGCACTCAGATGCACCAACCCTGAAATTACCTATTTTCACATCCATATCATCGTTGAGGAAGAGGTTCCCAAGCTTCAGATCCCTATGGATCACTTTGTTGCTGTGCAGATACTGGCAGCCCTGGATGGTTTGGCGAAGGTAGTAGCGAGCTTCTGGTTCAGTCACAGCTTTCCTCCTCTTGTGCAGCTCCAGCAAAGACTGAAAGGACACAGAAAACACATTAGAAATACAGATCTGCAGAGGCCATAGTACCAACCCCCTCCCAGTTTCCTAGACACTAAAAGTCAAAGCAGAGTTACTCCTTAAACATTCTACCAGGGGCTGGACTAGACAAGTACATTAGAGGAACAACATTTAGAGGTTGAAGCCCAACTACAGATTTTATAAGGTAAACAGCCATGCCACTCTAGTTACAGGACTTTAAAAACCTAAAACCAAGATCTCCATTAGGACCTTCAGCAGCAATAGCCTCCTAAATAGTAGATGTGTTTGATTGTATGAGCCTAAGCCTTTATTACATGGCGACTTGTCTTGGGCATCCTACAAGCAAGCAGGACCCCCATATCCAATGCTGCCATATCATATAAAGCCGACAACTCAATCTGACAGCTTTGTGCAAAGTGTTACATGGAGAATACTGATGGGTGCAGTAGAAGTAGATCAGTATACAAGGGGTTGGGCAGTAAAAGCTTTGGTTGGCAAGGTCAATATTCTGTACACAGAAGCAACTCTTCAAGACAAGAGCAACTAAAACCGTCATCAGGCTTCAATACATGAAGGCAGACAGCAGGGGGCAGACTGAATGGTTGGAGCTGGCCTGAGGCTGTGTAACTGTCCACATACCAAGTACAGGCCTGACACTGCATCCTGCCATTGTCCCCCATCCTTGCCCCACAAATTGGATGCAAACATAACCAGGCTCATGATAATATGCATGATGTGCTGATGGATAAAACTTAGCCAGATCCTTATCACAAAGCCCCCGAATCTATATCCTAGGAGCATTGTATACTGGCATCCAAGAATTACAGGGGCTAGCTGCTGGTGGACTACAAAACTCAGCCATGTAGCAACCACAACTGCCATCTATATAACTACTAGTGGGCAAGGAACAGAAGATCAGGGACTAGTAAAGATACAGGCTACTATAGAGCCAATAAGATTCTGGTGCCCTACAATGCAATGCTTGTTCATCCAAAAGTAAGCTGGAAGCCCAAATGGTGGCTTGCTACTACCGACTACAATCACCACACCTAGCGGGTTATGGACAACAACCCCCCCAGTATAGCCACCAGCAAGCAAAATAGGTCAAAAGATTGGTTCAGGAGGACTAGGATGCCAGAAGAGCAAGTTATAATGCCCTTCTTTAGGAGAGCAGGCAGTGCCATATAGGATGCTTGTCCAAATGGACTACAATTCCCAGCATAGCTAGCCAGAAGGACTAAAGACTACAAACCCTAAGGCATATGACAAACTACAAAACCAGTTTGGCCTAAAGGACCAGCTAATACAACCTCCAGGATGCTCTGCCTCTGATGAACAAGCCACAGCATAGCCAGAATCGTGGAGGGACAATTGACTACAACCCCACAGACCCGGCCTGCAATTGATGTAGGATGGCCAGGTAGTCAACCCTTCTGGAATTAAGGAATCTGGATGGTCAGATAGACTACAACCCCCAGGCATGATGCAGGGGGAGTCATATGATCAACAATCCCCTGTAGCACTAGTATTTAGAACCCCCAGGAAGACCAAATTACGTGCAACCCTCTGACCTGGCCTGTATTGAACACAGGAGGGGAGGCATAGGATGGCAAAGGAACTCCACACGAGCAACTTAGAAACATGGAAGTCCAAATGGACTACAACCCCAATGCAGGGAACAAATGCGCAATACCCAGTATAACCAGACCCTAGAAACATGCACGAGTGACAACTAGAACCAACTGGCCAGGCCTATATTTGAAACTCAGAGGGCACAGAAGACCAAAAGAAAAATCCCAGCTAAACTGAATAGTACTCCCAGGCCAGGCCTGCATTTGATGAACAAATCCGAGCATTCCTAGGATTGATGAACCCAGATATCAGATAGTGGAAAACAGCCACTAGCATGGGATCCAAGAGACTAGATAACCATCAGGAGCAAACACTACAACACCCAGCTTTATGTACAGCGGAGGGCTGCCACCCCATCAAAATGACAACCAGGACTACTTCGCATTTGTGATGGACTACAACCACCAGATGCCAGAAATCAGAGGCAGGGCCACCAACTGGCGTTTTCAGGTCCCATACAGCAGCAATGTCAGGGCCACACATAATAGGTGATGGCTTGACCCCCACCTCCCCAAGGCCTACCTCAAAAACCAGACCATTCAAAAACACTGGTGGCCCAGTCAGTGACAGCCCAGGTTTTTAGCAGCATCTGGCCATGACCAGCCAGTGGCATCTGTGCCACTTCCTGGCCAGTCAACCAGTGTGCACCAAGGCTGAGGCTAATATATTAGGGTGAGGGAGGCAGGGATTAAACAGATGTGTTAGGAAAGGTAGCATCCCCAATTTGCCCCACTGCAGTGCAGCCCACCAGCCATTACATAGAATATGCACCCCATCCTCAGTAACCTGAGTGACAGCTCAGGGAAGCATTATGGCCCCCTACTCACAAAATAGCCCCCATACTCGAGTCCTGGCTTTCATGCCCTGATCAGGGGCATCATCAGCTCCTATAGAGCATAGCTATGGGATGTAGTAGAATTTATAATGGACCATAAACACCATAATAAATCAAGGCAACTAGACTTTTTTTCATCAGTCAGGTGACTTAAACCAGACCTTCACCATGATTTAATGAAAAGCCCAAACCCTTAAAAAAAAAACTATTCCCCAGCATCTAAAATTAATACATTTTAAGCTTTCACTTATTCTTTCCCCCACTGGGCTGCATCTCTGTTCAGGACTTTAGGATACAGGCACCGCCATCTTGACTCAGAAGTATCACACTTACTGAGGAGATCAGGGGTGCCCCGCTGTGTGAAACCCCCCAGAAAGGCCCGAAAACTCACCTAACTCCGCTCACATGTGACCGCTGCAGCAAATCCCCGCCGCCGGACAAGCGAGAGGCAGCGCCGGACAAGCCTCCCGCGCGTCCCTCTTACAGGGAGCGCACCCGCGCCGGCCATTCACAAGCGGTCAGCGCGCCCTGCTAGAGGGACACGCGGGAGGTGGTGGCGGCGGCAGATGCGCCGCTGGAACGAGGAAAAGCTAGGATTGTGGGCTTCCTGGGGGGTTTCACCCCATAGGACATCCCAAATTCGGATGCCCCGCAGGGAGGAATCTGATCGCCCAGGAATCTTATAGATTCCCGGGCCAGTCCCCCCTGGGTGTTGGTCCGCTTTAAAGGCTCATAACATGCAGTAGATGCAGGTAGGATTTTTAATGTGAGCAATCTGTATATACAGGGTGTGGGAAACATAAGATGCTCTTAAGGGTGAAGGTCCGCTTTAAGACACCCTCAGAAAAAGTCCAGTTGCCTTGTTACTACAGCATGAGGTGGATGAATGAAAAACTTCCTGCGATGGACTACAACCCCCAGCATCCTGGCTGGTAAGTGGCTGTAGCAAGCAGGAGATTCACCCCCACCCCATCGGTTGAACTATAACCCCCAGCATCCTGGCAAGTAAAAGTAGCAAGCGAGAGATTTACCCCATCGGTTGGTGAACTACAACTCCCAGCATCCTGGCTGGTAAGTAAAAGTAGCAAGCAGGAGATTCACCCCACACCCCATCGGTTGGTGAACTACAACTCCCAGCAGGCTCACCCGGCGGCGGCAGAGCTCCAGCACCACGTATACGAAGTCGTTGTCCTCGAAGAAGCCGTGAAAGCCGACGACATGGCGATGTGAGAGGCTGCGCTGGATGGCGATCTCCATGGTCATCTTGTCCTTCTGATGGGGCTTTAGCAGCATGGATTTGGGCACGATTTTTCCAGCATAAACCTCGCGGGTGTGCAGGTCGGTGATCTCGTAACACTTAGCGAAGCCGCCCTTACCGAGGAAGCGGCCGCGCATGTAGCGGCGCCGGGTGCGGGGGTCCACCAGCACCTCGGGGATCTCTTTGGGCGCCGTCCCGGTGGCGGGGATACCGGGGGGTTTGGCAGCCGGAGCCGCCGCCGTCCTGCCGTCTACCTGAGCCATGGCGGGCTGTGTATGTGTCTACACGAGTCACTGGAGGGTCACTAGAAGCGCTACGGATGCTTTGCTTGCCTGACCCCCCGGAAACCGAATGCGACTACTCCAATCCCTAAACTCCCTCTGCTCCCGGCCCGGAACCCGCCGTTGGCTTTCAAGCGCAATGCACGACGCTGATTGGACACGCGGATTTAAATTTCCAAAGCCGCCGGCCGCGGAGCACCATGGGAGTGGAGAGATTTAAAAGGACTCGCTGAGCTCACATAGCTTTATTGCCAGCGAGCGTTGGAACAAACGGACAAAGTGCAGCGTGGAGAGCGGCTAATGGGAGCTGTCAAACTGACAGCGGAGAAAAGGTCTGGAGCAACCAATCAGTTACTGTCTCCTGTGCTTATCTTGTCTACCTGTGTGTCTATGCAGGTTGTGCTATATCGCTAGTAACGAATCAAGGCAACTGGACTGTCTGAATCTTTCCTAAAAGACACTTGGCTAGTCATTGGGCTGGCTTTCTTAGTTCTTAAAGTGGACCAGCACCCAGCTGGATCGATTCCTGGGCCAATCCAATCCCTCCCCGCGGGGCATCCAAAATCGGGATGCCCCGCTGTGTGACACCCCCCAGGACACCCGCAAACCTTACTTGAATCCCGGTCCAAAGACGCATGCATGGGCCGCGGCCGCATCTCGCGCTTCTCTCTAGCAGGTGCGCGTTCCCGCACCAGGCATTTGTGAATGGCCGGCACGGGCACGCTCCCTGTTAGAGGGAAGCGCGAGATGCAGCCGCCAGCGCGCTTGGAGCTGCTGAGGTAAGACATCGCTTTGACGCGCATAGCTCAGCGGCTCCGAGCGCGCTGATTGGACGAGCGGCCGCGCATAGGAGCGGGACGAGGTGAGTTTTATTCGGAGATCTGGGGGGTTTCACATAGCGGGGCATTCCCGATCAGGGGGCGGACCAGAACCCAGGATAGTCAAAATCCTGCGTATTGGTCCACTTTAAAACAATATAAGCAATTCAAATAGGCAAATTAATAATTTATTGATGCAAATCTGCATGGTAAACCTCAAAGGAGAACATCCCAGGCCAGGGGAAATGGACTCAAAGGAGGGACAGTCCCTCCAAATCAGGGACACTTGGGAGGTATGCAACTGGACTGTCTGAATCTTTCCTAAAAGCCACTTGGCTAGTCATTGGGCTGGCTTTCTTAGTTCTTAAAGTGGATCAAAACTAGACCTATCCTGATTTGGGATGCCCTGCTGTGTGAAACCTGCCCAATATCCCAACCTATCCCCTCTCCAATGATCCATGGCACAACCATGCTCACTGTGACTTAAAGTGGACCAAAACTCAGGATTTTGACTATCCCGGGTTTTGGTACTTGCCCCTGGGGCAACCTTATTCAGGATGCCTGGCTGTGTGAAACCCACCGGTCACCCAGTAAACTCCCTTTTCCCCAGTCCTACGCCAGATGCATGGGCTCTCAGCCAATCAGTGCGCTTGTCAAAATCCGCTAAGACCGCAAGCCTAGCTGAGGAAAGCCGGGCGGCCGCATCCCTGCTGCCTTGTGACAGCCATTCACAAATGCCTGGCGCGGACACACCTTGCTAAAGGAATAGCAGACGGCTGCCACGGCTCGTGTGTGTGCCATTGGATCGGGGAGAAGTTGAGTTTTACAGGAGACTTGGGGGGTTCACACAGTGGGGCATCCTGTATCTGGAGGGGGGAGGGAATCAGTCGGCCCTGGACTCTTATAGACTCCATGGCAGCTTTTGGTCCACTTTTACAAAAATAGGTGTTGGTCCACTTCAGGGTCTCTCCCCTCGATAAAGCAGGACACGTAACTTTCGGCGAGGTGACAGGTTAGATTTAGGAGCTTGATTAAAGTGATTCTGCAGAAAAAAAGGCTACTTACCTTTTGTCCTGCACCACTGGTAACGGCAGGTCCGGCGCTCCCCAACTCACCTGATTGCTGGACCAGGTTCCCCGCCGCCTCCCGCGCCATCCAGGGCCAGACCATGGGGACGTGATTGATGGCGGGACGGAATCGCGACTTGCCATCAATCGGGCTATGGCCACGCCCTCTCCATTTATTGCAATAGAGATAGTGAGCGAGCCCTTACATGCCCCCTGCCCATTGTATTTAATTGCGGGGGTGTGGTCTGGTATGGATCCAGGAGACGGATCGCAGGCTGCAGAGGGGTTGCGGATTGTGCCATCAGGTGAGTTCCTGAACTCTGGACTTGCGCCGATCAGCGGCGCGGGACAAAAAGTATGTGCTTTTCAGAGCATTTTTTTAAAATGTTTAAAGTTTTATTTATTTACACTTGGAGTGAACTAGGAAAAGGTCCAGGGGCCCCAATACCAAATCACAGGGTAGGGGGGCTCTATGTCACCTGCTCGCTCTCTATTTCTTTATCTCTTTCTTTCTACTCTCCATTTCTTGGAGTAGCGTAACTAAATGTGGCCGGGCCCTGGTGCGAACATTAAATGGGGCCCCTTCCTGGCGCATATAGTAACCTTTTTCCTGCCAATTTAAAGTCGATCAAAAACCTCCTGGAGCACGCTGTTCTTTGATCAGTTATCGACTGTCAAAGCCACGCCCACCTGTCACTTTTGAGCTTGCTGATTGGATGATATCAAGAGTGTCAAGTGAAGTTGGGCAGCAGGCGTCCAGTGTTTACAGTGTCGCACAAGCCGCTGGTAAAGGTGAGTAAACCGGTGACCCTGGGGGGCAGGCGTCAGCACTAGGCATACCTGGGCAGATGCCAGGGCCCCTGCACCTTGAGAGGGCCCACCTCATTCCCTATACCCTGGGCAGCTCCTATTCAGGACACATGGTCATGCAGTAACCTTCTAGTCAGTCCTTCTATTCTTTGTTTCTTTCCTTCCACTCTTTTTCATTCATTCTTTCTTTCATCTATTTTTTGTTTCCTGCTATTCCTTTTTTCTCTTTTTTTTCTCTTTCTTTCTTCTTTCCTTCTATTTTGTTTCTGTCAGTCCTTCTATTCTTTCTTTCCTCCTATCTCTTCTGCTTTTTTTTCTCCCATATCGCCATGTATGGAGTATCATACCACACTGCCAAGGGGCCCACCAAGACTCTGTCGCCCAGGGGCCCGCATAAACCTGGAGCTGGCCTTGCCCGGGGGGTTTCACACAGCAGAGCATTCCACAATAGGATGTCCCAGGGACAGGCTAGCAGCCAGACCTGGAACCTTTTAGCTTCCAGGGCTGGTTGATCTAGGTTTAAATCCGCTTTAAAGTGGACCAACACCCACGGGTGATCGGCCCGGGAATCTATAAGATTCCCGGGCCGATCACCCCCCACCCCGCGGGACATCCGAGATCGGGATGTCCCGCGGGGTGAAACCCCCCCAAACACCCCAAACTCCTTACCTTATCTTCGGCGGCGGCCGGCCGCCGCCGCCTCCCTCGCGCTCCTGTAGGCGTGCGCGTGCCCGCGCCGGCCGTCTGCGAATGGCCGGCGGGGGCGTGCGCGCGCCGAAAGTGACGCGAGGGAGGCGGCGGCTGCCGCTTAGACGTTCCTGGACCTGGCTTGTACGTCGGCGCTGGGAGCGGGGAGAGGTGAGTTTTTCGGGGGGTTAGGGGGGTTTCACACAGCGGGGCACCCCGATCGGGGGTGCCCCACCGAAGTGGACCAAGACCCAGGATAGTCAAAATCCTGGGTGTTGGTCCACTTTAACTCACTCACTTACTACAACTAGACAACTAAATATTGAAGCATCCCAGATAATTGCCCATTTTCTTGTACATCATGTCATGTCAGAACAAATCTGATAAATAAGGTGGAGGAGCCACAATGATGGGTCCCCCTTGATCTTATGGCCCCTGGTTCAGTCACTACCCCTGCACCCCATGTAGTTATGCCCCTGAGGAGCAACCACCTTCCTGAAGTGTAAAAGGCTCTAGGGCATTGGTCTCCCTCTCTATGGGGCATCCCAAATCAGGATTTCATAAGAATCACATTCTCACTAGAGAGAGCTCCTCCTCCCAACCAGAATAATCTGCTTAAACTGGACTTTCACCATGATTTAATAAAAAGCCCAAACCCTTATACTATTCCCCATCATCTATCATTAATATATCTTAAGTTTTTAGTCACTTACTTATTATTCTTTCCCCCACCAGGCTGCAACTCTGTTCAGGACTCTAGGATACGGACGCCGCCAACTTGACTCAGAAGCATCACATATACTGAGGAGAGGAGAGCGGGGCAAACATACAGGGGGGCGGGTTATAGCTGTGCTTTGCACAGACAGAGCAGAGCTGGGGTCAGGGAAAGGACAGCAATTCCAGAATGCAGAGCAACACAGTCAGAAGACATTTCCTGTTTGCAGGCTGCCTGATGCTCTATGAGCTGCCATCTTGGATGTTTAAAGGCTCATAACATGCAGTAGATGCAGGTACGATGATTTTTAATGTGAGCAATCTGTATGAAGCTATTACCAAACCCCCTCTATCCATAAAAGGAAGGATCACCAATGGATCATATTGGTTTAACCAGAGGGGTAAACCAATTCTGATTTTTTTAGTTATAGAGCAATCTGTATGTACAGAGTGTGGGAAACATATAAAATAGACTCTTATTCAGTGAGTGAAGGTCCGCTTTAATAAATAAAATCAGACACTCGGGATTACTGGAGACTCGCCCCATCCTGGTTTCACTCTTTTAAATCTACTTCCACAGTCAGAAGATCAACGCTACCTCCAGCGAGACACAGGGACAGTTTTTATGCGCTACACGTCCAATGGCTGAGCAGTTTATATCCCGATCATGCGCTCATACTCACATGATAATCTCAGCTGTTATTCTATGCTGGATTTCCTCAGTTGGGAATGTCCAATCTGCATGCCACTGCTTATGTATATTCTGATTAACTGTTTGTTAATCAGTAAATTGTATTTTTATAAATATCTGTAGCATGTGATGCATTGTTTATTGAATCGGAATTTGCTTTTTATCCCCCCCCCCCCCCCCCCCCCCTTTTTCTTTCATGTTATCTCGTATATGCCAGGAAAAATGCCATGTACTGTAAGTACAGATAAAGCAGTCCTAAAAGTGCGGTCCTGGATTCTTAATGGGCTCCAGGGCCAGTCACTAAGGGTAAACTCCCTTTGTGTTTGTCAGTGGCTGCCTCCCTGGCTTCACTGTAGTTGAGGCACGCCCAGCTATTCAGATCCCAGAGTAGAGGGAAACCAGGGATGCGGGCAGGGGGAAGATTCAGGGGACTGACTTGCCTTAAAGTGGAACAAAGTGCAGCCAGCTCTGGAATCAATTAGATTCCTGGACTGGCCTTCCCCAGGGCATCCCAAATTGGGATGTTTGCTTTGTGAAACCCCCTGCCCAGGGGCCCACAAAACTCGCTTGCTTCCTGGTTCCCTCGCTGATCGGGTAAACATCAGGCGGACGCATCCCCACATCTTTGCGCTGTGAGCGCATTCCTGGCCCCAGCCATTCAGATTGGCTGGGAGCGAAACACGCTTGATGCTGGGGATGCAGCACGCCCGATTGCTGCAACTAGAGCTGGTGGACAAACATTAAATATGCACAGCAACTGGCTATGAGTGGACGAGAGCCGGCGCTTGCTCCGCAGGACCAAGTAGTGGTGAGTTTTACTGAGCGATCTGAGGGGTTTCACACAGCATGGCATCCCAAATGGGGTGGGGGGGGGGCAAGGAACAAAACCCATAATAGTTAAAGTCCTGGGTTTTTAAGGGACTTTAAAGTGGACCAACACCCAGGATATTCACTATCCTGGGTGTTGGTCCACTTCAGCGGGGCATCCGAGATCAGGATGCCCCGCTGTGTGAACCCCCCCCCCCCCCCCCCAAAAGCCCAAAAAAACGTACCTTTTTGGCGACGGATAAGCCTCCGCCACCTCCCGCGCGAATGGCCGGCGCGGGCCCTGTAAGAGGGACGCGCGGGAGGTGGCGGCGGCTGATCCGTCGACGATAAGGTAAGGTTTTTTGGGAGGGTTTCACCCCGCGGGACATCCCGATCTCGGATGCCCCGCGGTGAGGGAGGTGATCTTATAGATTCCCGGGCCGATCACCCCTGGGTGTTGGTCCACTTTAAACTCAATGGCAACAATAAGGCAGCAAGTAGCTAACCTGATGCCTCTCCCATGTGCCTCTCCTTCATTTCCTGCGGCTTAGATGTAGCAAGGACTACAAACTTTACCCTCTTTTCAAATTCATTTCTCCAGGACCACACAAAAAAAGTGGTTCAACAGCCACGCTATCCCCACTCTATCCCTTGGTGCTCTCAGCATGGCAAGCCACAGTGGTCCCACCTTTGACCACAGCAGAAAATGCTCATAAAGCTTCAATGTTGACATGCCCTTCCCAGCCACAACCCAGAAATTAAAGTGAAGAAAGCGGTTTTGATTACATACCTCCCAGCTGTCATTCATTTGGAGGGACTGTCCCTCTTTTGAGCCCATGTCTCCCTGACCCTCTTTGTTCTCATTTGTCCCTCTTTGATGTGTAACATGCAGATCTGCATCAATAAATGATTCATTTGCTTATTCAAGGTTTTTATATTATTGTTGTTACATCCTATTTCCTAGCCATCTCTCAATGGGGGTGTGTGGCTTAATTTAAAATGGCCCCTTTTTCCCACCCCAAAAAGTTGTAAGGTATTTACATGCAATCAGAGATTTTGAGATGCTTTGAAGTGGCTCATCTTATACTGTTTCCTAAGGGGGGGAGGGGGGGGGGGAGAAAAGTGAGTGCCTGGACAGGGACTTTAAATCAAGGCAACAATCATAAATGTCCAGCTTCAGAAAAGGGGTGCACGAAGGCCCCATTGGGCCACACAGGATACTCTTCCTTTTTATTAGGAAAAGCATTCCACCAATAATCCATCAATAATTCCATCAATCTTCTATGATCACCCTTTAGGTTGTACCTTGGCTGGTCTGTAATCTGGGCATCTAAAACCAGGAGCCTTGTCTCTGACAACTTTGGGATGCTGTGAAGGTTCTCCTGTGCAGTTGCCTCTCGTTTTCTAATGGCCACAAGGCTGCAATGCATCTGCATCAATGATCAGCAGTTAGTAGCTTAGGCTCTTTAAGATATTTACAGTAAGTACATCAAAATTCCCCCCTTCTGTTCCAGATATAGCGAGTGTCCTCCTGTGTTTTCTATGCTTATCTTGAGCTACATAGTTTTTCTTTTCAGTTGTTCTCCCCGCTTACTTGATACCACTGGCGTGCTTAACCATCACGCATACCATGCAAATGTCTTGGGCCCCCACCTGCCAGGGGCCCCCAGAGGCAGCGTCAGATCAGTGGCAACTTTTAAAAAATAAAATTAAAAAATAAATAAATAAATAACGGCACCTGGCGGGTGGGCTGTGGCGAGTGAGGGGTGCCGTTTAATGCAATCCAGAGTGTACAGCATATAGGAAGCCACTGTACATATATGAGATCTAGCTGCTGCAGAATCAGTGCACTTGTCTCCATTGAGTTATGTAAGATGCTGTGACATCATAGCAGCTAGAGAGCTGAATGGTACAGAACAGGCCACTGGTTGTATCCCTGCTCACCTCAAGCTGGGGGCATGCCCAGGCCGGCCAATCACATATGGCTGGACTGAATATGCGTCTAGCTAAAGGTATATTGAGGCCCTGAGCTGCACATGCACCAGTGAAACAAGGTTAGGTGAGGGGTGCGGCAATTTAATGGGGTTTCACACAGTGGGTCATAGTTTGGAATGCCACAGGAAATGGAAATTGGACAACCATATGGGTAATTCCTGGACAATTCCCTATGCTAGGATGCCCCTCTGTGTGAAACCCCCTGGGTTTGCAGGCTGTGGCTACATCCCCCACAAGGTTCGTTAATATTGTATTTCACTATACAAAATGTGTCTTTGATTAGGGCCCCCAGACACAACTTTGCATGGGGCCCCAGAAATGATAAGCCCAGTCCCTGCTTGTGTAAGTTAGTCCTTGCCCTTATTGGTTTTGTTGCAAGTTTTCTTATTCAAGCCATCTCTTTTTTTAATGAACCAGTGATTATAATTGAACCACAACTGAGGCTCTGCGAATGGTTTGGAAAGGGGTATAAAGATGCCCCACACTCTGGAGTCAATGCCTCCTTTAATACAATCTAGAAGTAATCACAAAGATTTTACCTATCCTGGAGATTGGTCCCTGCACCGGGGGAATTCCTGTGTAGGATGCCCCCCTTGTTTGAAACAGATCACCCACTTTCACTCACCTTTCCTCTGTTCCCACAGCGCATTCGCCGCACTTGTCCAATCAGCACTTTATGTGGTGCACACTAATGTGCGGCATAAAGCCGTTAGTTTGAACTTGGCGCCGGCATAGGTGATGCTGGTGGCCGCATTCCCCGGCTTCTCTGTGGAGTGTACAGCAAAAAATGTGGACTGCACCAGTTACAATAGTGAAAAGTATGCACACGCCCGGGTATATACTTATGCAAATGTACAGTACCTAAGCACCAAACAGGGGTTCCCACACTCCTCAAACAAATACCCGGACTGAAAAAAAGTGGCACCACTATAATATAAAACAGTATCAAAAATATTTATTATAAAGCCAAATACCGGTACATAGAGACACTATTGGGACAATCTAAAAAACATGTACACAAAGACACACAAGGGGGCGCCAGCACTATGTCCTCAGAGCTGAATCTTTACATCATAGTCTATTCTACCCAGGCTGTTACTGTGATACTAATCAAAAATAAATGATAACGAATCATAATAAATACTCACAACTCCTATTGTGCAATATGTGCAATCTCCCATAAAGTGCTAGTGCATAATATACAAGTGCTAATAAATCTAAGGACAAGCCGGGGCAGGTTAGATACACATCTAAAATGGATCATACATAGAGATAATACAAGAGGGACAAACCAGCTGCCCCCCCCCCCCCCCCCCCCCCCCGAAATAGCCGCGTGTCATGACGCTCCCACAGCACTTCATCAGGCCGCTTTGGAGTACACGCTCCTGTGCACCTGGACTATCTCAATGGCTGGGCGCGGGAAGCGTGCTAAGCTACAGGAAACCGGGGATCCGGCCCCGGCGAAGCGTTGTGGGTGCTGGTAATCTTACCTGATCCAGGCGGGTTTCACACAGTGGGGCATTCTAGTGGCCACAGGGAGGGTGACTGGTCCACTTTAAGCAACAGATAAACAGATTTCATGCTGTTTTTAAAACAGACCTCCAGTCCAATATTTCCCACATGACCACTGGGCCGGGCTCGCACCAATGCGTTATGCTGCGATCATGATTTTCAAATCCCGATTGTTTCAATGTACCTGAATCACGATCACTTGGCTCCAAAATCACTATATGCCGGTTCTTTGCTGATTGTAATTGTCACCTATGAAGGGGTCCATAGACATACATGAGTGAAGTATTAGTGATTGCTGGCCTATAAAGCAGACCCACACACATTTCCTCGATAATGGGGGGCTGGCCTGGATCGCATTGTGACAAGCTCGGGGAGGCATCCAGATTGCTGGAGCCCATGCATTGACCCCCGCAAATCCTTACCTGAACCACAACCCTTGGCCAAAATTCATCCCCAATTACGTGGGTCGGGATCGTGTTCTCTGTTCCGGCTATTCTTCCACCATCATTAAGGCCCGACCACTGGCTAACCCACCGCAATTCTTATAGCCCAACCATTGGCTTACCTTCAATTATTTCTCAAGCTCGACCATTGGCAAGATTAACACCATTTAAAGTGGACCAACACCCAGGATTTTGACTATCCTGGGTCTTGGTCCACTTCCATAGCGGTGCCCCACTATGTGAAACCCCCCCGATCGCGTGTAAAAACTAACCTCACCCTGCTCCTATGGCGCATGCGTGGCCGCTCGTCCAATCAGCGCGCTCGGAGCTGCTGAGCTATGCGTGTAAATGAGACGTCTTTACACAGCGGATCCGAGCATGCTGGCGGTCGCATCTCGCGCTTCCCTCTAACAGGGAGCGTGCCCGCGCCGGCCATTCACACTGCTAGAGAGAAGCGCACGATGCGGCCCACGCATGCACCGTTGGATCGGGATCCAGGTAAGGTTTCTGGGCGTCCTGGGGGGTTTCACACAGCGAAGGGAGGGATCGGATCGGTCCGGGAATCTTATAGTTTCGCCTGGGTGTTGGTTCAGATATCTGAAGCACAGACACCAGCAAGGAGCATATATATCAGAGACAGCTGAAACGCTGACATAAGAATTTGAACTTTGCTACTGTGCTCACTACTTACTTCCAATTGGAAAATGGACTAACTTTCCTTGGACTTTTATTACAACAACTGCTACATTTTGCCTTGCTACTTGATGAAATGTAAGCATGGGACATGCTGAATGCTGGAAGCACACTACTGACATTGCTGACTAAAGACTATTTTAGTTGCTGCTACATTTTCGTTTAAGCAACAATTGCTTTGTGATTTTAACCATCTTTTGGACTCTAAGCGTAAGTGTATATACCAATAAAAAATATTGATTTTATAAGCAAAGGTTAGAAGCACATTCATTGATCATCTGGAACTTTCAAGAGGAACTAAAAATGCAACCATTGTCAATGAAGTTGTCATTACTTGTTCATCCGGAACATTTGGAGGCCCTGGGTAGGTTATTAACCCCCGGAACACGGCGGTGAGTCTCTTACATTCATTCTTTTTTTTGATAAGGCTCTACATCTGTTTTCTTAAAGCTGGCCATTGAAAAATCTTCTAAAAAACACCAAGGTAACCAGCTGATATTAACCCAATAATTTATTAGAGGTGGTATACACATTCAGGTATAAATTGATTATATTTATATCTGTGTACACACGTCTCTAACATTTTATATCAAGCGCGCATAAACCGGTTTCATTGTTACAGATGGGCTTTGTCCCTCTTAAAAACATCTAACAATAGAAACCACCCTCTTCTTTGATATCACTCTTAAGGCGTGACCCCTTAATTTATTTGGCTGCAGCTTTAGATTACATTTCCAGCGCACCCTTCACCACATTTTACCATATACCATTTACTTATAATTACATATTACATCTCTGGGGATAGAAATCCCTGTCAAAAAGAATTTACTGGTAATCCTTTCCTCTGTATACAAGGTGTACTTGATCAAAAGGGTACACAGCATGGGTATAGCATATTGATCTGGGGTCGCACAGATTTTGGTTTGAAAATCAAAGCATTTTAGAAAAAAAAAAGGAAACTCTTCTCACCAATGTTTTTTTTTTTTAAATGTTTAATTAATGTTTAATGAAATTAAATATTCTGTTATATCAAAATATGGTTACAATTAATAATATCTTGTTACACCCAATAAAATATAATAATGTAGATTTATCACATTGCAAAGCTGTCAATGAAATATTGTTAGGTAAGTAAAAACATGATTCAGCAGCTTACCTCGTTATATCTGCCCTCTCCCTTACTGTAACATCGCAACAATCTCGCAGCAGAAACTAGGAGCAGAAGCTTGGCACTGACTTCTGACACTCCTCCCTGATTCCCCTAGAAACAGACCACCAATCATAGGGTTTGACTGGTGGTGTAAACCTCTGCCCCCGTGGCCGCTTGTGTATTGCATAATTGTGATTTGGTGTCAAAGTATGCTGATATAAACACACTGCCTGCTATTGCACTGGAGAGCAGCCATGTCCACTGGTTGGAGATTTAAAAAATGAATGAAAACTTCAAAATAAGTTTTCTCCACTTTGAGGTTTGGGGGAGTTGTTTAAAAAAAAAGAAAGAAAGAAAGAAACAGGGAACATTAGGAGTATTAGGAGCAATTTTAATATATTGTCTATGTAGTTGCCTGGACAATCCCTTTAACCTCTAGATGCTATAAATAATAGTTTTGCACACATTCAGTTATACATTTTAGCATACAGTGTAATATTGATATATTTTCCAAGTATACAAAGTATTAAAAAAAAAATAGACTATTTTACTGATCCAGATGAGGGCTGCCCCTGCCCCTGAAGACAACATTGCTGGAGAAACGTGTAGGTTGCTACATTACAATAGTAATACAAAGGCATGGGGTGCCCTCATTTTGAATTCTAATGAAGCAATTTGTACTATGTTTTTCTATCTGTTTTTAACATTCCTGCCGGGATGAGTGCTCCACTCAAGAAAACGCACTGACTGGCCAAGTGCGGACTCACTGTTCAGGTATTAAACCACATCCCCTTCATTGAGGGATAGATGCGAGATAGGCTGGAACTGTTACAACAGTATAAACATTTTGAATAGGCAATTTAATCATTTATTGATGCAGGTCTGCATGTTAAAACCCCAAAGAGGGACAATTGAGAACGAGGGATAGGGGGGGCATGGACTCAAAAGACGGACAGTCCCTCCAAATGAGGGACAGTTGTGAGATATGCCAGAGACACGGTACGGGTGGTGGTTCTTTGAAAACCACTATACAGTAAAATGTGGGCACCCCTACACACATGTCAAAACCACCCGAAAATGAATCTGTCCCCAAGAAGATGGCGGGTTCCGTTTGTGCAGCACCAAATTAGCCACCTAATTAGCAGTTGGAACATTTATGCAAATATAATAAAGATAATAGGGATAACAAAATAGTAACTATGCATTAGGAGGTTTATATATGTATGCTGTTTTTTTTCAGAAAGTCAAATTTGGTTACAGAGGTATATTACAGGGCTCTCCTTTGAATAACATCTATAGTGAGTAGCGTTGGGCGGACTCGAACCACAAAGTTCGGGTTCTTACCAACTTTGCGAGTCTGGGTTCTCAAACCCGAAAACAGACTTCAGTCAGCAGCCCATCAATCAACTTAACCTAATGCAGAGTGTGCAGCAGCAGGAAATGGCTGTACAACTTACCTGAGCCCCCACAATCCAGTCGGCATTCTTTCCTCTGTCAAAATGTCCACAGCCAGGGCTTCAGAAAGATGGCCGCCCCTACGAGTGAGGACACTGGCAGGAGCTTATAATGTAAAGTGTCTTCACTTATGGGGATGGCCATCTTTCTGAAGCCTCAGCAGTGAATATTTTGTGACAGAGGAAAAAGTATGAATGCCGACTGACCGATTGTGGGCCTCAGGTAAGTTATACATCCGTTTCCTGCTGCTGCACACTCAATGATTTCAGTGGGGACCGTGTTTGCATTCGGGTTCGGGTCATGTTTGGTACCCGAACCGAATTTTTTTTTAAAGTTCGGCCGAACATGCTGAACCCAAATATATAGGGATTCATCCAACACTAATATTGAGGAAATAATGATTTGGTCGATTTTCCTATCAGTTCCCAAATCAGGACTGCCATTGCAGCATGAAGCTTTCCTGCTTACCTGTACCCGCTCCCACACCATCTATCACTCTCATCAGGACCGTATTCTCTGTGATTTCCTTACCAGCTTCCGCTCTTCCAGCCAGTTTTATGTGGTCGTCATAAAGAATAATTAGCGCTGCGTTCTCAGCACCTCCTCCACACACACATATTGAGGCTCTGACCCGTTGTGTAGAACAATAGACTAGACAGCAGCAGCTGCAGGTAAGTGGCGGAACCTTGTGCTGCAATGGGGGTCATGGTCTGGGGTCTGTTGGGAAAGTCCACTAAATTGTACTTTACTTTCAATTACGGCCTTGGAGTCTGAGCATCTCCTAGTTTCCGAGGACTGGTGGGTGTGTAATATGGCTTTGCACGATACTTATAAACCTTGACAGTATTATCTCCAGAATCTGCCACATACAAAAGTCCAAAAGGTGAACAGGAGATGCCTGCTGGCTGGCAGAGGCCCTTGGAGACAATGCACACTGGAGACCCATTAGGTGGAAAAAGGGTGACATTTCTTTTCTGGATATCAGCCACTAATATATTTCCTTCAGGGTCAGCACAGATTCCTAATGGATTCCCAAATGTATGTTGGTAAGTATCTGAAATGGAACCACAAGGCTTTAAGTTGCTGGTAAATAACTTAACATCTCCACACTCCTCACACACAGCAAAGCCCCCATCCTGTGTAGCACAAATACCTTGGGGACCTTGAAGGCCAGAAACCTTCTTAACCCCATGGACACGATAAAGTTTGTCTACACAAAAAGCCTGGACGTTTCCGGATGTGTATTCTGCAACTAGAATCCGTCCAGAGGAGTCAACAGCTATACCTTTTGGAGATTTAAAACAACCACCCACCCTAACCCAAGGTGGCTGTGCGGTGGGATTATGAATGCGGACAATGCCCTCAGTGATATCAGTAACAGCTATAGAGCCAAGACGGGTCATGGCAATGCTATCTGGAAGAAAAAGTTTATTATCATAACAATGGAGGGCCTGACTTGGTCGGCCATGACTATTTAGTACGTGGATATAGGGGCCATTATCTCCACATACAAAGAGTGCGCCATCTGAGGACCACTGAAGAGAACTGGAGCCTCCTGTCCCAGGCACTGATATTGTCTGGGTGAGCTCATCCTGGCGGAATAAGAGAAGATTGCTCACGTCTTCTAGATCTTGGCAAACCAGGGTGGTCTTCTGAGAAAGTTGCCGTAAGTGGGAAGGACGCAGAAGGCCCAGACCCATCTGAGAAGAGAGCAGAGGAACGGCTTTTTGTAGAGTGTTCTGCGAGGTGACCTGCAGGGTCCTCACTGTACGGAGCAGGTCTTCCTTTTGGCGAGAAAACTCCAAGGATCTGTCCATCATGCTGAAGGTACAAATATGAACATCAGTAAATGGAGACTGATGAGCTGAATCACTCACTAGCTTCTATTTCATAGACTCTCATGAGTGTGTTACATGCCTTCTCATAGTCAATTCAAGCTATGTTTGAAAATCAGTAATTTGAAAAAGTAAAGATTAAGGCAAATCCTGAGATAAAATAAAAAATACTCACTGTTGCTCCTGGCAGCAGATGCCTGTGTCTGGATCTTCAATACTTTATCATCGGGAAGCTCCAGACGTGTTCCTGGATATTTTGAATGGGCGATTATTGAAGGTACAGACACTGAGCAATCTTCATGGAGGATGGGTCTATACTATATTCTTTTATGTTAGCACCCCCCTCTGCATTCCCATACTGCTAAATGGCCTGTGTGGTTGCTGGAGGCCAAAATGGTTTGCAGATCAGGTGTTTGGCCATAGTGGTATGCCTATGCAATGGTTTGGGAGCACATTGACAAGTGAGCTCCCTGCCTGTTTTTGTCCATTTCCAGGGGAGCTCAGGTGGACAGGCATCCCAAATCAAACTTCTTGGGGTATGAGGGCCCTGATGGAAGCTTAAATCGGACCAAAACCAGACCGAGCATCTATTTCGCTTGTATTCCACCCCTGGGGCATCCCGGATTGGGATGCCCCGCTGCGTGAAATCCGTCGTTCGATATGCTTACCTTGCTCAAACTGGGATGTCCATGGGCGACAGACCAAAACCAGGGATAGTGAAAATCTCGGGTTTGGTCCACTTTAAAGTCAGGCATAAAACATAGGCATAGCACAGAGATCCAGCGATTCCATCTCCCCACAGCTATGTCCTCTCTCCACGATGTCCTGTGGGCCTTTTTTCCACCTCTATAGGCCTGCTCAATTCATTGTAATGGATGGGGGCATGCCAAGGGGGGTTTGGCACCCAGCTTCAGCTCATCTTCTCCATTGCACTGAATTGAGTAGGCATGTAACAGGGAATGAAGCCAGCATGATGGATGCTGCAGTGCTGCAGGTTTTCAGGTATTGGTACGTGAGAATACTTTGCCACTGCACGAGGGAGCTGCTGGGGATAAAGGAGAGTATAAGCTTTTTTTGTTTTATGCCTGGATAAGGACTTATAACTCTAGAGCACTGGTACTTTAAGCAGAGCTACACCCTTGTTAAATAATAGATTGTAAGCTCTTGCACTTTAGCAGCATGGTGGTAAGTTTACATTTTCTTGCTGTTGCTGCCTCTGGTCTCAAGCCCAATAGCTTTTTTTTTTCCTCATTCCTCTTATGTATATTCTCACAGTTTATAAATGTCCATCTCCATATTCTTCTACAACCTATTAGATTGTACACTCTTCCTCCGTCTGTATCCTGCCCATAGCCCCTATACCCTAATTGATTGTAAGCATCTTTCTTACCTCTCCCATACATTTCTATCCTCTATACTTTATCTGCCCCATACTCCAATAGATTATAAGCTCTGTATCCTTCCCATACAGGCATAGGCTGCCCATAGGAAGACGCCAGAGAATTCCCGGTGGGCCACACTGCTTTGGGGCAAGTTGGGCTGCTGCTTTTAATACCCATATTAAATCTCTGTCCCCTTAGTCTCGCTCAGCCCCCTGTATCCAGCCCCACTGTACCCACAAGCCCAGGGTCGACCTTAGGGTAAGTGTCACCCTATGCAGGATGTCAGGATGGTGCCCCCACACAAAATGGACAGTGCAACAGAGGAAACATGGGAAAAAGGGATACAAAAAGATGGAAATGTGGAAAAGAGAGAGAGAAGGAAAAAGCAATGCAATATTAAGAGAAGATGGAGGCAATATGGAAAAGAGAAAGAAGGAGAAAAAAACAGAAAAGAGACAAATAAAAAAAAAGAAAGAATAGACGAGAGAAAAAATGCAATTCTGTGATTTGTTTTTATGGTAATCCAGCACAGGTTGTTTCATCTGTAATTCTTCACATTTGGGTAATCTGCCACCAGGTGGCGCAGTCCACTGCAGGAAGACTTGTGGCTCCTCCTGGCCCATAAAAGGGCAGGAATTACCCAGCAGACCCAGTGTTTGAAAAGCAGTAATGCAAGAAGCTGGGAGGCAAAGACCATGTTAAGAAAAACACAGCCCACTAAAAAAGAACTCTCTCAACAAAAGCACCATAACAAGGCAAAAGAGGATAATGATAACAAGGGTGGGATGAAGCAACCCATGCTGGATTACCATAAAAACAATT
Organism: Gastrophryne carolinensis; assembly: GCA_027917425.1. NCBI lineage: Eukaryota > Metazoa > Chordata > Amphibia > Anura > Microhylidae > Gastrophryne > Gastrophryne carolinensis. The sequence goes on from CM051240.1 coordinate 48,562,396, forward strand.
CTACAGGTGAGTAATCACAGAATTGTATTTTTCTGGTATCCAGCACGGGTTGCTTCATCTGTAATTCTTCACATTTGGGACATCCAACAGCAGTGTCCAGGAAGAAGGGTGGGATCCCCAGTGAACAACAGCAGGTAGTTCAAGCCACTACCGCCTGAAGCACCTTGCGGCCAAAAACGGCATCAGCTGAGGCCCTAACATCAACTTTGTAAAACTTAGAAAAAGTATGAACAGAAGACCAGGTAGCAGCCTTACAAACCTGTTCAACAGAAGCCTGGTGCTGAAAAGCCCAAGAGGCACCAATAGCCCTAGTGGAGTGAGCAGTAAGACAGAAAGGGGATTCATTCCCTTTGGCAGAGTATGCCTGCACCACCGCCTGTCTGATCCACTTGCTTATAGTGGATTTGGCTGGAGGCAAGCCCTTCCTAGGTCCCGCAGGGAGGACAAACAGAGAATCCGACTTCCGAAAAAGATTCGGTGGCGACCAAATAATATTTGAGCACCCTGACCACGTCCAGGGAATGAAGGGTTTGTTCCTTAGAATTAGAAGGGGCAGGACACAAGGAAGGCAAGACAATGTCCTCATTGAGATGAAAGGCAGATACAACCTTGGGCAAGAATTCCGGAGTAAGACGGAACACCAACTTATCCTGATGCCCCTCAAAATAAGGAGGTTTCATGGAAAGCACCGCCAGCTCAGAGACGCGACGCACCGAAGTTATAGCAACCAAAAAGGCCACCTTAAGAGTCAGAATGGGCAGAGCAGCAATCACACAAGGGCTCGAAGGGGGGACCCTGAAGAGCAGAAAGCACCAAGTTCAAATCCCACACAGGTAGCAGAGGCTTATGCGGTGGACGCACATGAATAACTCCCTGGAAAAAGGTCTTGATAAGCCTATGATTAGCGAAGGGTCTTTGGAAAAAAATTGCCAAGGCCGAAACCTGTCCTTTGAGGGTACTCAGTTGTAGACCTGACTCCAGACCATGTTGTAGAAACTCCAAAATCCTGGAAAGGGAGAAAGTGCGACAAGGAAAAGCCTTAGACTCACACCAGGCAATGTAAACATGCCAGACCCTATGATAAATCATAGAAGAGGATTTCTTCCGAGCCTGAATCAGTACTGACGACAGAAGACGACAATTCCTTATCCATCAGGATGGAGGTTTCAGCAGCCAAGCCGTCAAAGCCAGCATTTGTAAATTGGGATGGCGCAACTGTCCCTGCGTTAGGAGCCCTGGACCGTCGGGCATGACGAAGTGATCCACCGCCATCTGAACATAGTCCGCGAATCATACTCTCCTCGGCCAGCAGGGGGCCACCAGGATGGTCGGTACCCCCTCCTGGGCTATCTTGCGCAGCACACAACCCAACAGTGGAAAGGGAGGAAATGGATAAAGGAGTCGAAACTCCGTCCAAGGAATTGCTAGTGCGTCCGCCGCAGGCCCTACCTCGCCCCCAGGATTCCCTGCGACCCCCAGGGAAGGAGGAGCCGCGTCCCCCTCGGAAGGGACGAAAGGAAGAAGACCCCCAAAAGGGCTGAGAATGCTTTCTACGCTGAGGGAGCCGGCGATCCTTGGCCAATACATCAAGACGCTCCCCAAAAAGACAGAGTCCCGTGAAGGGAAGACCGGTGAGGGACTTCTTAGCGGCAGCCCACTGCCGCAGCCAGACAGACCGACGCATGGCTACCAACAGGGCAGAAACCCTACCGCCAAGCCGGACAGCATCATCCATGACAGATAGCACAAAGGCAATAAAGTCAGTGCAAAGCAAAAGGTCCTTATACACGTCCGCTCGCTTGCGGGATCTGGCGGCCTCTTGATAGCAATGGCAACAATAGCCGCCGCGCAGACCGGGCAAAGACCAGCCCCCACAAAGGTGAAAGCATGACAAGCTAGTTGATCCATGCGCCGATCAGCATTGTCGCGCAAGGTAGTGGTGTCAGGAGATGGCATAACAGAAGTATTGGAAAGCCCCATGACAGGAGCGTCCACCTCCGGGGGACAAGACCAAAGACGGACCAACTCAGCAGAGAAGGAATACTGTCTATCCAGTCCCTTAGGCACTGAAGGCAACCTGTTGGGCCGTTCCCATTCTTTAAGGACCATCTTGAAAAAATGTCCCTGCTCCGGAAACTCTAGGCGTTCTCTATCAGGACGGAAAAGGTCACCCTGTTTCTTTTTCGCCCGCCTTAGGGGAGCGAAAAACTATTCTGTAGGCAGGATAGGATTGGGGAGAGTAGCGCTCGCCCCATCCTGCTCCGCAATGACACTCTGGGCGCAGGGGACACAAACCGCGATGCGACCGCTCAAAGGGGATGCCCCGCACATGAGACACAACTGAGCCCGCCCCGAAGGGTCTCCAAGCTCGCTAACCCCAGAAGCCTCCAAATGGTGATTGTAGCAACAGAGAATATATGCCAATACACAGGTAAACAGGGCTAGGGCCCTATCCGGAATCCCCCGACAGGGTCCCCTATACAAAAAAGGGGGGGGGATTTGTGTGCATGGAGGGAGGGGGGGACTGGACCGGGTGAAACCACAAGCAGAAAGAAGGGAAAAAATGACCCGTCTGAAAAACATAAGGAAAAAGATCAATGAGCATCCCACAGCACATGCACAAAAACAAAACATAAAACAGCATGAAAAGGCATGAAGGGAGGACCGGACTCACGGACCAGTGGAGGAGGAGAGGCTGATGGTTAGGGACCCAGCAGGCCAGGAAGGGCGTCTGTCCAAGGAGCCGCAGACGACAGCAGAGCAGGGGACCCACAGCAGCGTGGGATCACACTCACACAAAATGGCGCCAGAACCTCGAGGGGCGGGCCGCGCTTGATGATGCGAATAGCGCATCATAGAAGAGAGATAGAAATCCAGAAATTGGAAAATAGGGATGAAGGGAAGAAAAAAAGGAGGAACATTTGAAGAAGCTGAAAAGAGAGGCGGACAGAAGGAAGGTGACAAAAGAATGAGCGAATGTGGAAACAACATGAAAAGGGAGGGAAGGGATACAGAAAGGAAATCCGAGAGGGGATACGGAAAAGAGAGAAAAAGTAGGGATCATGAAATCAATCAGAAAGATGGAGAAAGGGAAATTCGAGAACAAGAAATGCAAAAGTGAATTATAAAGAAATGTGCAAAAATAAAATGAGAGAGTTGGGGGGTGTTTTGGAAAAGAGAGGCCTGCTGCTCCTGTTGAGAGCTCCTGTTGCCCCTTTACTGGAATGGTGCCCTGTGTGACCGCACACCTTGCACACCTCAACAACCACCCATGCACAAGCCAAGGAAGCCCACCCCCAATGCTATAGCCCCAGCATCATGGATGTGGGGGTGTGGGGCGTCAGCAGGGATGTCTCGGGCTGGCCATAGGCTGATAAAATCCCAGGCTTATATTTTGCCCCACTCTGCCACTGTTCCCATACTCTAATGGAGTGTAAGCTCCTTTTCCTTCTGTACCCTCCTCATACCATATAAACTTGGCTTTAAAAAGTGGAAGATTGAAACCAAAAATCTTTCTGCAATTTTTACGTCCCCTTGAGCATGCATCGACATCCCCACTTCCTGGCCAGTCAATGAGTGCTAGAGAAGCAGGGATTGGTTAACAACGTTAGAAGCATCAGCCCAGCTGGCCCCAAAGTTGTGTGAGAATTCTCCCAGCTCTGCCTATGGCCAGTTGACCCCTGGCTATAGGCAATGAGCACAGAAGGCATTCAAAGTTGCTGCTATTGGGCTGTCATTGTAGTTATATAATATAGAGTAAGTATAAATGAGCTGCAGTACTCACTGGGTTATAGCTTCCGATTTCTGCTAATGTTCCAGGTCCAGAAATATTTCTTGTGCCAGATAAAAAGGAATCGCTCTTCTATAATCTTCTGTCCACACCTCCTTGGGTGTAATGTTGTTAGAAACAGAGATTAGGCTGCACCTATTAAACGCTGTGCTAGATAAACACAATTTAACAGCAGCACCATAATTAATTGGTATTTGTTCTCATGCATTCCACTACAGAGGTAGTAATGATAACTGAACACTTCCTGTTAACTCTCAGACTGGCCATAGACTGTCAGCTGATGACTAGGGATGGACAAAACCGAACCTCAAATTTTGCAAGTTCAGGTCCACAAACTCAAGCATAGCATGCTTGGCCCGAACCCGAAAGCCTCAAAGCCTTCTTCCTTTACCAGCAACCATTGCCCAGACGGGACACGTGACCCTGCTGTACAAAAGGCTGGTGCTCGATTCTGCTGAAGTTAGGGAAAAGTGCTGCTGGCTGCTGCTGCGGTGGAGGCTGAGGGAAATATAGGGATTTTTCCCACTAAAACTGTCCTTGTAAGGACATTTATATAGTTATAGTGGCAGGAGTGAGGGTTATGTAGGTTGTTAAAGTGGAACAACACCCGATGCTGATCGGCCCGGGAATCTATAAGATTCCCGGGCCGATCAGCATCGGGCCTACGGGGGACCCCGATCGGGGGTGCCCCGCTGTGTGAAACCCCCCAGAAAGCCCCGAAATCCCTACCTGCTCCTCGATCCAGCGGCGCATGCGAGAGCCGCCGCTTGCGCATCCCTCTAGCAGGGCGCACACCCGCAGCGCGCTCCCTGTAAGAGTGGACCAAAACCCAGGATAGTCAAAATCCTGGGTGTTGGTCCACTTTAAGCGCGCTATTGTCCTTTTCAGGATAACTATATAGGGAAAGCTGCTGGAATCAGGGTCAGATAGGTTGACCTTTTCAGGACATTTATTTAGTGAAAATGGCTGGAGTGAGGGCTAGATAGGTTGGATGTCAGTATTTAATACCACTAGCTCAAACTACTTGGGTGTGAGTACTGTTTAATATCACTAGCTCAAACCACTTGGGTGTGAGTACTCTTTAATACCACTGACTCAAACCACTTGAGTGTGAGTACTCTTTAATACCACTAGCTCCAACCACTTGGGTGTGTGCACTCTTTAATACCACTGGCTCCAACCACTTGGGTGTGAGTACTCTTTAATACCAATGGCTCAAACCACTTGGGTGTGAGTACTCTTTAATACTACTGGCTCCAACTACTTGGGTGTGTGCACTCTTTAATACCATTAGCTCCAACCAATTGGGTGTGAGTACTCTTTAATACCAATGGCTCCAACCACTTGGGTGTGGGTACTCTTTAATACTACTGGCTCCAACCACTTGGGTGTGCGCACTCTTTAATACCACTGGCTCCAACCATTTGGGTGTGAGAACTCTTTAATACCACTGGCTCAAACCACATGGCTGTCAGTACACTTTAATACTACTAGCTCCAACCATGTGAGTGTGAGTACTCTTTAATACCACTTGCTCCAACCACTTGGGTGTGGGTAATGTTTGTGTAGTGTCCACTGGTTCAAACCACTGGTATGTCACTACTCTTTAATACCAAATGTTAGTGGAGTATTCACTCAGACAGGCCACTTGTGTGTCAGTACTGTTTAATTTAAATTTAAATATTTAATTGCCTTTTCTTCATCATATTTGCTAAATCACCTGCATGTGCCGCCTTAGCTCTCAATTGCCGTGTTGCCACCTTTCCAAAAGGAGTCTTCATTTGTCTGTACATTAAGGGACAGCAAGAGAGAAAACAGATCACCCTTAAACTGTTGATGTTTCATTATGCATGAAATATATTCTATACCTTCCACCAGTCCGTGTGTTTTTTGCCACGTAGGTGGAAGAGATGGAGGTAGCCAACAATTCAATTCAACTGCTCGCTCAGGTGCTGGCGCAGCCAAGTCCTGTGGGACCCACGTCCAGTTTATCTTTATAAATGTACGGATGTCCACGTTGGCTGTGGATAGGTGGATTCTCTTGTCGGTGATTACACCCCCCTGCAGTGCTGAACACATGTTCTGATAGGACACTTGCCGCAGGGCAGGTCAGTACCTTCAAAGCATAGAGGGCAAGCTCTTGCCACATGCCCAATTTACCAACTTGCCTGCTGGAACTCCACTATTGCCTGTTGCTGCTGCTCACACACCCTTTCCAACATACAGTATGGAAAGTGTAATTCCACCTGGTTGGCAAACCACCTATGAGGCCAAAGTTTCTCGGTGCAGATAGGCGAGCAGCAGCAGGGTGTGAACACCCAAAGTGAGCACAAATAGCATGCACTCCAGTATGTCTGGATAATGGGCCAAGAAGCTTTGCACCACTAAGTTGAGCACATGCGCCAGCCAACGGATGTGCCTCAACCCAGCTACTCGGTTCTGCACAACACCTTGACAGGCTTTAGGCTCAGCGGCAGCAACCACTCATCTGTTCAGGAGGCCCACTCATTGGTGGTGAAGTGCTGTTGGTCTGCACTTCGACTCACCTGGGCATTTTGGAGTTGGAAATCCACTAATGAGCCAACAGATGTGCCTCAACCCAAATTGGCCCAAGGCTGCTATTATCGCACACCACCTTGCCAGGATTCAGGTTCAGCGTCAGCAACCACTCATGTGTCTGCTCCTGGATCCCATGACTGGATGAGGAGGCAGGAAAGAAGGAAGTGGAGTAGGAGGCAACAGGAGGCATATAATAATTGTAGTAAGTGACCAGAAATTGAGACTTAGAGACAGAGGTGGATATGCGGCAAACCATGTTTAATAGTAACAAACAGTGAACAGAGTACACACCTACCAGGCTGCTATACACATATATACACATGGAAAACTAAATATACTGCAATGACTAAACAAGAATACAGGTGATCACAGCTGTGCAGATACATAGATAAATCAGAAAACATGAAACACACTCAGATGCGCTGAGGCTATGGCTGTGACTAGAGTCCTGGGTACAGAGATCTGGGTTCAGAGTTCTGGGATCAGAGTTCAAGATGACAATTCAATGCTGATCCACTGCCTGAATGAATGGATCAGCTTATTTAGGCCAAGAAGTCACAGGTGCTAGCTGATTACCAGCACATCTGCAGGACAGAGCCATCTGCTGGTGGAGCAGTATATAGTAGGGGAAAGTCCCAGAACAATAATACTAACAATGTTTTTCTGTTTGCTTTGTAGGTTCCTGGACTTGGTGAAGATTATTCAGTACCCCACCCTCCTGTAATTTTTAGTTTGCACAGTGCCACAGAATACGATAGCACTCATAAACAATAATAATAACAACAATGTTTTTTGGTTTTCTTTGCAGGTCCCTGCTGATGGACGTTATGAAGAGATTAATCACAATATTCTAAGTATGTCACACACCCCACTTCAAGACATTCATTACATGTGGGTATACTGACCTGTAGATGGCGATCTTGCAGAGATGTCAATAAAAAATGGTAAGACCCTCCCGGTCCATAAATACCTGGGACCTCCCACTCATTCCCCAGTCTTTCATCTCTGCAGAGGTAGCCGGGATGACTCCCGGCCTTCTATTCTTCTATTCCTGCCCGGATCCCTTTATTTCAGTTACTTGCCTCCCAGCCTAGGCTGCTGGTCCGTGCAAAGGTAATTGGCACCCTAGGTGCTCAGGAGCGTGAGACCCCATAACAAGGGGTAGGCGGCTAACCGGGCTGGTGACCCCGGTCTGGGATGCCCCGTCCCTTGGCCCTACCCTAGCATGGATTCCCCCTCTCCCGGATACCCTTAGAGGGGGGGGCGGGTCCCTTATGGATTCATCTTATTTATTGTGTGTGTGTGTGTTGGTGAATTACTGTGCATGTTTTGACTAAACAGACTGGCGCCGGCGGTCCCGCGGCGCCGGTCTCCGGCGTGCGGCAATGGCGGCTGTGGGCGCCCATGAGGTGCTTCTTCTCCTCAGGGCGGGGCCGGGCGCTCGCGCGCGCGCCTATGGCCCGTCCCCCATGCTGCGGGCGCCGTTGTCGGGTCCCGGCTTCTGGCCGGGAGGGGCGGGGCCGGGCGCGAATCGCGCCGGCCCGCTCTCCCTCCTTCTACTGCACACTACGCGTCTTCCACTTCCCCTCCTGCCTGGCGTGCGGTACTCACCTGGGTTGAAGGTCGGGTGAGTGGCCTGTGGCCCATCAGATGCTCTGTTATTAACTCTTTAAGGACATTGCTAGCATGGTCTGAGTGTGTGTTTTGTTTGTGTGTTCCAGGTGGACCATTGATCCTATTAAAGGGGGGTTCTCCCGGTCCTAGGGTCCCTGGTTAAATTTAGTTGGCTTAAAATTCCTCCCACTCGGGACTTAAAGGGGCATCCCGGGTTGCATTACTGCGTAATTCCCTCGGAGCATAGTACACATATGTATCTATTAAAAAATCACCATATGGAGGCTTCCCCGGATACTGGGCTTGTGCCTCCCTCGGGGCAATCCAGGCTGTGTTTGGGGTGTGGGGTATCCCTTTTGGGGGATGATGTATTTCTTTGTGTACCCTGTACGCAACGGTCTATTAGGCGGCAGACTGGATCTCAGACGTCTGGTTCTGCTCCGTCAGTCTCCTCTCCGTGCCCCTCTTCTGTGGATTGAGGTTACATGATATTTGTATATACCCAATGTATCCTTTTTCTATGTGATCTGTATTGATAATTCTTATATGTAGTGTATGGAACTTTATAATACATTTTTTTGCAATTGAATATTGTGGTGTGCATTCTTGACTTATTAGCTTAGGACAATGGCGGGGAGTCGCAATCTGAGGTGTGTGCCAGATTGGCCAATCTTGAAAAATTGTTTTCCAGTGCCGTTGCTAAAAAGGCCACGGCAAAGAGAAAACATTTGTATACGGCCGCACAGGCCCTTGATATGGAGGAGTTTGACTCCCTGGATTGGTCTGATTGTTCTCCGCGTGAGGAAGGGGAGCTGTATGAGGAGTCTGAGGGCTCCAATGATCAGCAGTTTGTGGGCGCTGATACCGAGCAGGGCCAGGGAGATTCCTTGGATACCTCTAGGGTCCTGGCTCATATGTTTGAGGTCCTGGCTATTTCTCCCCCCGAGGCGGCTCCTCCACTGAAGGGGGAGTTCTTTGAGGTGACCAAGCCGCACTCGGAATTTCCTTATCAAAAGCATTTTGATGGTATCATTCTCAAGGAATGGAAGAGGCCGACTCGGCTTCCGGGTGTCCCTCTGGGTTGGGACAAGAAATATCTCTTTCCGGCAGACGCGGTGAAGCACTGGTCGCCCCCCCCCCCCCCCCCGAGGTGGATGCTCCTGTTTTGGGGTTGTCCAGCTCATCAGTCCTGCATTCTCCGGAGTGCACTACTCTCAAGGATGGTGAGGATAAACGCATTGACCAGATGGCTTGTCATGGTTTTGCCATTGTTGGATCGGCCTTGCGGCCGGTTTGTGCTTCTGCACTTTTTATTGGTAGCTACCAGGTCGGTTGTTAGAGGACTGTTGACCTCTTCCGGGCTTGACCCGGCTAGTGAGGAGTTTGCCGACCTTAAGCGCTGTGAGTTATTTTTGTCCTTTGTGCTATCCGCCTTGGACGACACATTGGTGATGTGTAGCAGAGCTGCGGCCCTGCTTGTGGCTATCCGGCGGTCGGTTTGGTTACGCCAGTGGGCGGCTGATTTTGTGTCCAAAAAGTCGCTTACGGCCCTTCCCTTTGTGGGGTTGCGGCTCTTTGGAGAGAGATTGGATTCGGTGGCAAAGGGAGGTAAGTTACCTCAGCGTAAAAATCAGCGTCGCCCCTTTCGGGGGCGGCTTCCTTCTCTCAGTCCTTTCGTGGGGCTAGAGTTGGCAGGGGTTCGGCTTTCCCCTCGTCCAGAGGTGATTCCTGGACCAGGGGCAGGGGTCGGGCCCGTCCAGCACACAGTTGGGGCTCCAAGCCTAGAGCCGCTGCCAAGCCGGCTCAGCAATGAGGGGGCGCCCTCACCCTTGCGGGTGGGGGGGCGGCTGCAACTCTTCTCCCGGGTCTGGGTCCAAGAGGTCTCGGACAGGTGAATTCAGGAAGTGGTGTCTTCCGGTTACAAGCTGGAGTTCGAGTTCCGGCCCCCTCCCAGATTCTTCAGTACTCGGGTGCCGTCAGATCCTGTGGCCGCCCAGGGGCTTCGGGCGGCAGTAGCAAGTCTCTTGGACATGGCTGTCATCTGTCCGGTGCCTCGCTCAGACCGGGGCCTGGGCTTTTATTCCAATTTGTTCACGGTGCCCAAGAAGGACGGATCAGTTCGTCCCATTCTGGATCTGAAGCTGCTCAACAGGTTCGTTCATCCCCGGAAGTTCCGTATGGAAACTCTGCGCTCAGCCATCCACTCACTTCGTCAGGGGGACTTCATGACGTCCATAGACATCAAGGATGCTTACCTGCATATTCCAATATTTCCGGCACACCAGAGATTCCTCAGGTTTGTCGTGGACAATCGACATTTTCGGTTTGTGGCTCTTCCGTTTGGCCTTACCTCGGCTCCAAGGGTTTTTACCAAGGTGTTGGCAGGAGTGATGGCCATCCTCAGAGCCAGGGGTATCCGCATCGTGCCCTATCTGGACGATCTTCTCATCATGGCGTCTTCCCTCAGTCAGGCGCAGCTGGATACCAGGACCGTGGTGTCCACTCTGGAGAGTTTCGGTTGGGTGGTCAACTATCCCAAGTCCTGCCTCACTCCCTCCAGGGTGGTGGAGTTCCTGGGAATGTCTCTGGACACTTCTCAGGCCAGGGTGCTCCTCCCCCGAGCCAAGGTTCTTCTGATTCAGGAATTGACTCAGCGTCTCCTATCCATCCCCCGCCCGTCCATCCGGCTAGGGATGCGACTGGTGGGATTGATGGTGGCATCGTTCGAGGCGGTTCCCTTTGCCCAGTTTCACACAAGGACGCTCCAGCTCCATCTCTTGGCGGTCTGGGACGGGTCCCCGCTGTCATTGGATCAGCCCTTTCTGATGTCTCCCCGGGTGCGGCGTTCCCTTCGGTGGTGGCTGAAATCAAGCAAGGGGGCAGGTCTTTTCTGACCCCTCGTTGGGAGACGGTCACTACGGATGCCAGCCTGTCAGGTTGGGGGGGATTTTGGAAAGATCTTCAGTTTCAGGGACTGTGGGGGCCTCAGGAGGCTCACGATCCCATCAATGTTCTGGAGCTGAGAGCCATCAGGTTGGTTCTGGCTCACTTGACTCATCAGTTACGGGGACTACCGGTTCAAGTTCGGTCGGACAATCGGACGGCGGTCGCCTACATCAATCACCAGGGAGGGACTCGCAGCAGGCATGCCCTCAGGGAAGTGTCTTTGATTCTGGATTGGGCAGAGGGCAATGTCCCATGCATCTCGGCAGTGTACATTCCGGGAGTGGAGAACACGGAGGCGGACTCCCTGAGCAGGGGGTCATCTCGCCGGGGGGAATGGTCGCTCAGCCCCAAGGTGTTTCGGTTGCTTTTCCACCGGTGGGGGACTCCGGAGGTGGACCTCTTTGCCTCTCGTTACAATCACAAGCTTCTGGCATTTGTGTCTCTCTCGCGGGATCCGCTGGCTCTGGCAGCAGATGCCATGTCTCTGAACTGGAGGGATCTGGGGTTTCTATACCTGTTCCCTCCATTTCCCATGGTGGGCAAAGTGGTGCGCAAGCTGGCCCTGGAGGGCGCGTCAGCAATCCTGGTGGCTCCAAGGTGGCCAAGACAGGTTTGGTTCGCAGACGTGGTAAGGTTGTGTCAGAACACCGGGTGTGAACCCTGATTGCGGAGACTGCAACACTGCTCACCTCTCGACCGGGAAGCCTGGAATCTAAGGACCAACCTGGTATTCACTAGAGCCTCTGATGGTGAGGATAGGCTGGGCTGCAGGAAGGCCCCAGGTCAGGCAACCTAGGAGTGGGTTTTGCAGAATTCTGGGTAGGAGACAGACCAGAGCTGATCTGGGAGTGTGAGGCAGGCTGAAGTCGTGGGCTGGCAGATCTGGATCAAAGTCGAGAAACAAGCAGAGGTCGTGGGCAGGCAGATCAGGATCGCGGTCACAAAACAAAGCCGAAGTCGTCAGGAAAGCAGGATCATAGTCAGAAGCAAGCCGGGTCGGTACACAGGAAGGAATCACAGGAACTCAGGAGCATGCAGGAAAAGACCAACTGGCAATTGAGGACAGGCCTAGTCTGTTTTTATAGGCCCCTGCACATGCTCAGTAGTGAGGACTCACAGGCGGCCTCTGCTGGTCAACAGGAGGAACAGTCCTGGTTCTCCGGCATAGACGAACAGGCGCCCTCTGCTGGACTACAGAGGGAACAGTCCTGGTTCTCTGACAGGTTGGCAGAGGATCAGTTAGTTCTGCCCCTTCTGTCGGATCTACTCACTCAGGGTCCACTGCTCTACCCCAATTTATCAACGCTGGCTTTGACGGCGTGGCTGCTGAAACCTCCATCTTGAAGGAGGAAGGTCTTTCTGATGCTGTCATTCAGACTCTGGTTAGGGCTAGAAAGAAGTCTTCCTCTGCCATCTACTATAGGATTTGGAGGTCTTATATTGATTGGTGTGAGGTCCGGGCCTTGCCTTGCAGGGCGTTTTCTATCCCTAGGGTCTTGGAATTTCTGCAACATGGTCTGGACCTAGGTTTGCAGCTTAGTACGCTGAAAAGGCATGTTTCTGCCCTGGCGGTTTTCTTTCAAAAGTCTTTTGCTCTTCATCCTCTGGTTAAGACCTTTTTCCAGGGGGTTATGCATGTGCGGCCTCCTAGGAAGCCTTTGCTCCCAGTTTGGGATTTGAACTTGGTTCTTTCTGCCTTGCAGGGTCCGCCTTTTGAACCTTTGCAGGATATTGTGCTTTCTGCGCTTACTCAGAAGGTTGTTTTTCTGGTTGCCATCACTTCTGTTCGGCGTGTTTCGGAGTTGGCAGCCTTGTCCATTAAGGCCCCTTACTTTGAGAGGCATCAGGACAAGGTTGTTTTCCGCTTCAAGACAGATTTCCTTCCTAAGGTGGTCTCTGCTTTTCATCTGAATCAGGATATTGTTCTACCCTCCTTGTGTCCTAAGCCCAGCAATGACGAGGAGAGGGTTTTGCATTCTTTGGATGTGGCTCGCTGTGTGAAGTACTATTTGGTGGCTACTTCCCCTTTTCGTAGGACTGACGCTCTTTTTGTGGTGCCCTCTGGGCCTAGGAAAGGTTTGGCTCCCGCCAAGTCTTCCATTAGTAAATGGATTCGCCAGGCCATTGTTGGGGCCTATTCTGCTAAGGGGAAGATTCCCCCTTTTCGTGTTACTGCTCATTCTACTTGTGCTGTTGGGGCGTCCTGGGCCTTCCAGCACCAGGCTTCTGTTGAGCAGGTTTGTATTTGCTGGCTGCCTGGGCCGAGTTGCCACCTCCTGATTGCCCCCAGTTCACGTTGTACTCACTTCTCTAGAAATCCCATGGTGCATGCATGGACTCCTGTCACAATGCCCGGGACAGAGTGAGGGGAGCCTCCGGCATTTAAGCCACACCCCCTCATAGAAGGATGGATAGAATTGTAACAGTTACAATATAAACACTCTGAATACGAAAATGAACGGAAATGATTAATTTATTGATGCCGATCTGCATGTTACACCTCAAAAAGGGACACATGAGAACAACAAGGAACAGAGGGTCATGGATTCAAAAGAGGGACAGTCCTTTCAAATGAGAAACAGTTGCGAGGTATGGCATATTTGCCATGTGATTGAGGGTGAGTCCCTGGTGGCAATCCCAGGGAGTTTCACACAGTGCCAGTTATAATGAAATAGATGGCTTTGGTCCTCAGAGACCAATGACATTCAAAATTGTTGACCAGCATCTTCCCTTGTCGGTCTCAGTGATACTCATCATATTTCTGTTAGATATACATACCTCCCAACTTTTTAGGGTGGGAAAGAGGGACAGTTGGCCATGTCCCCTCATGAGGGATAGATAGAAAATAGATTGTAACAGTTACAAAAGTATAAACTCTTTGAATAGGCAAATGAATCATTTATTGATGCAGATCTGCATGTTACACCTCAAAGAGGGACAAATGAGAACAATAAGGGACAGGGGGACACAGACACAAAAGAGGGACAGTCCCTCCAAATCAGGGACACTTGTCAGGTATAGATATAAAATTCCTATGTTGATACAAATCAAATGAGCGCTTCCTAACTCGATCCCAAAACAAAAAAAGGGGCAACAATGTATGCTGGGATTCCAAATGAGACAATACTGACAAGCTGCAGACAGCCTCACACATTTTTATTTACACACCAACCTCTGGACAAGTTGCCAGCACCAAATATGGAGAACTACGGACAGAAATAGCACTAACTTCCCATTACTGACTTTGAACAGGTGTGAGCTGTGTAAGCCAATCCGAAGTTTGCCTGTTGAGATTGACGCTAAATTCCGCCAATCGTGTTACAGCTGGTCACACTGGAGCGCGCATCACTGATACAGTGGTGACCGCACATGCGCCGTTATCTGAGCATGGTTAGAAAAAAAAAAAACACCTTTGTGAACGCGCGGGAGCCGTGCCCGACACCAGAGATACAAGGGAAAGGAAATGTGTGGTAACGCCGGCTGTACAGCGATTGGCGGAGACTAGTGCCAATCTAGGCGGACAGCTTCTGATTGGCCCAATCCTTTCCCAGCTGTAGCTGGAGTTCAGTCAGCTGATACAGAGCTGCGGTAAGTGTGGTCGCGCTGTGCAAGCAGTCGGGTGATGCTGTGAGGGCTCGGGGCGGTCGTTGCTGAAGGTTGCTGTAGTCACCCTAGAATTGGGGAGGAGATGCTGGTTGTGCCGCAGTGAGGGCCTCATACTCGCCATGTTTGTCTATGGTGACAGCCTGGAGTTGGAAAATCTCCAGTCCAACCCTTGCTCACTGGTTGTATTTACCCCTGTACATTGCTTATATGCAGGTGCAGGGCTGTATTTGCTGTCCAGGCCGACTTACATTTGGGGGCACAAGAGATTATATGTAGTGTGTATGGGTGGAGGAGGGAGAGGGTGCAAGGGGTTGGCTGAAGACCCGCAAGGGGTCTTTTAAAGTGGACCAACACCCAGGCTTTTGACTATCCTGGGTATTGGTCCATTTCCACAGGGCACCCCAATCATGGGTGCCCCGCTGTGTGAAACCCCCCCAGAAAAAGAAATAAAGCCCCGAAAACTCACCTGACCCCGCTCCCACGTGACCCGCTCGTCCAATCGCTGCCGACGGACGACGAGTGGCAGCGACGGACAAGCTGAGCGCTGGCCGCTGCCTTCCGCGCGTCCCTCCTACAGTGAGTGCGCCGCCATTCACAAACGACCGGCGCGGGTGCGTGCCCTGCTAGAGGGACGCGCGGGAGGCGGCGGCGGCCTTGCATGTGCCGCTGGAACGAGGTGAAGGTAGGATTTGTGGGGGTTTGGGGGGGTATCACACAGCGGGGCACCCCCGATCGGGGTGCCCCGCAGTCAGGGAGCCGATCGGTCCGGGAATCTTATAGATTCCCGGGCCGATCGGGGGAGGGTGTTGGTCCACTTTAAGGTGGACCAAAACCCATGGCAAATGGGGCTGATCGATTCCCTCCCCCCAGGGCATCAAAACTGAGATGTGTGAATCCCCCCCAGGTCGCCCAAACACTTACCTTCTTTCCTGGTTCAACGGTGCATGCGTGAGCCGCTGGCGCATCCCTGCTATCCCTCTAGAAGGGTGCATGCCCATGCCAGGCATTTGTGAATGGCTCCCTGTTAGAGGGAAGCGGGGGATGCGGCTGGCAGCGCGCTCTGAGCCACTGGCCTTAGACAAAGGCTTAGACGGCGTGACCTCAGCGGATCCGAGCGTGCTGATTGGACAAGTGGCCACGCATGTGCTGTAGGACCGGGAAGATGTGAGTTGATTTTGGCGATCTGGGTGCCTCGGTGGAAAGGACCAAAAGCCAGGATAGTCAAATCCACTTTAAACTGTGACTAATAGGAAATAAAGCCCTGCTTATTATGTGTTGTGTGGGGTGCTGAGTGTGACTGCAGACCCCCCCCCCCCCCACACTCAAACCACAGCCATGGATGTAGTACCCCATATATTTCTTTATTGAAGACTGCCCCCCCCCCCCCCAATAAAACGCATTTATTTTAATTATGAGTGGAGCCCCTCTTTAAACTGTGCTAGGGAGGATCCTTGTCCTCAGAAATACCTAACTTGCCTCCCTGCACTCAGCACTGAATTCTGCATTCGAGAGATAGGTGGACAGGAAGTAGCAGCACACACATGCGAACTGGGATCTGCACATGCGAGAGCCGCAAATTCCCTGATAGAAGATAAGCTTCGTTGCAGGGTGAAGCGGTTTCCTGACCCACACCCCAATAATAAAACCCTGAAGTGGAGCAAAATCCAGGACTTCGACTTTCCCGGGTTATGTTCCAGTCCCCTGGTGCATCCCGAAATGGAATGCCCCGCTGTGTGAAACCTGTCAAAATGCCGCTTTTCACTCACCTCTTCCTGATTCTAACAATGCATGCTTGGGCTCTTGTCCAATGAGAGATGTTTGCTGTGACTACTGGTATATCATTCGGCAAATGGCTCTCTAGATTGGGGAGCGCACACTACTGCATCCCTGGCGTCGTGCGCACTCCCGCCCCAAACTTTCAAAATGCCTTGGATGGGAGCACACGCACGCCACAGGGGATGTGGCAGCGTGCACGCTCAAATCATAACGAGCCAAATGACGTAGTCGCAGCAGATGGGCCTAATTGGACAAAAGCCTGCACATGCACCATTGGATCAAGGAAAGGTGAACGTTAACGGGCACCCCAAAGGTTTCGCACAGTGGGGCATACCAATTTGGGATGCCCCAGAGTAAGGCCGGTGGCCGATCTATCTAAGAGATTCCAGGGCAGGTTGGGGTTTCTTCTGCTTTAACATGGAACAAAACCCAGTGCAGCCTAAAAGATTCCAGGGCCACTGGCTTTCCTGTAGGGCATCCAATAACCATCCCCTTGGGTCCCAGCAAAACTCTTGTCCTTCTTGGCTCCCTCACTGATGTAAACATCGTGCAGCTGCTTTCCTAACATCTTTGGGCTGTGCTCGCGCTCCTGCCCCTAGCCGTTCAGATAGAGCCTGCTGCTGTGGATGTGGTCTTTTTCGCTTCCAATAGATCTTAACAGTCACGTTTGCATAGCATTAAATATGATTGTATGAGTGACTGCACCGGAGGACTGGGAAAGGTGAGTTTTATGGGCCATCTGAAGGGGTTTCACACAGCAGAGTATCACAATTTGGGGCAAGGAACAAAATCCTGGGTTTTGTTCCGCTTTAACATGGAACAATCACCAGGATTTTCAATATTATGGTAATTGTTCCTCTCCAATGGGCATCCTGATTTGGGCTGCCCCACTGTGTGCACCCCTGTGTATCGCTTGTTTTACTAATATCACCAGTAATCCCACCGTGCATGCAAAGGCTTTCCTCCAATAGTCTTTCTAAGTTGCTCCTAGGTAGGGTCAGCTTAGTAAAGCTGAATGGAGCTTAAAGTGGACCCTCACCCTCCCGTGATCGGCCCTGGAATCTATAAGATTCCCGGGCGATCACCTCCCTCCCCTTGGGACATCCGAGATCGGGATGTCCCGCAGGGTGAACCCCCCCCCCCCCCAAATCCCCTTACCTTGTCTGCCTCGCGCCCCTCTGGACGGAGGAGCCGCTTGTCCGTCCGCGCTGATTGGACGGCGCGGCCACGTGGGAGCGGGGAGAGGTGAGTTTTCCGGGTGATCGGGGGGGGGTTCACACAGCGGGGCACCCCGATCGGGGGTGCCCCACCGAAGTGGACCAAGACCCAGGATAGTCAAAATCCTGGTTGTTGGTCCACTTTAAACGCCATGTCCATCTGACTGTGTGGCCATTCACCTACTGGTTATATGCAGTAGCCAGAGGAATGCCACCAGCTGCGTTGTGGGATTGTGGTGAAGTTTGTGACCCTGGGTATCGCCAGGGTTATCGCGGTATGGGGCATCTCCCCCTGAGGAGGGCTTTCCACCGGCCCTGAAGTAGTTTAGACTATGCAAAACGCTGCTTGTTCCTCTTTAGATATAGGGGCATACCTGTGACATTCAATGTCCTAATTTATGTCATGATTCCCTCTCTGCTTTATCTCTTTGCCTTCATACAAGCATCCTATTAGAAAATAGAGATGGTTCTTCAGAGACTTCCTGAGCACAGGGCCATAAGTACCAAGCCTTTCTACCGATAAGGAAAGGTGGGAGGAGTGCCGCTTGGAGTATAGAGTAACAAAAAGGGTAATTACAAACATATGAGTTATACTAGCATCCTGCAGACACCACCATAAGATTTATCCAAGTCTGACGGTCATATTTGATATTGGTCTCGATGTGGACACAGGAAACGCCTTACATGACCGGAACACGCCAGCCACGTCAATTTTGATATCTTTAGAAAGCTTACAAGGGAAATTATGAGCCCCATATTTACCAAGTGGGCCCTTCCCAGCCCAAGTTAGGGTTCAAATTATACTAGGTTCATTTTTGTCCCCTGTGCTAAAACCTAATATCAGCCTTCCCCCAGTACCCAGGGGGACTGCATCTGTCCTCCAGCCCCTTGGAATCTAGCATAAATCCAGTGGGAGAAACATACGGGGCCGATCCATGATCATGGTGTGTCCGGCCCAACTGCCCTTCCAACCCTCTGAGGACTTTTTATCCCTTTATGAGGTATAGGATTTTCAGGGTTTTTCGCATTTATTTTTAACTGTTTTTCTGCATGTGTATGTATATTGTCTTTTTTTTTTCTCCCATCCTCCTCCAGGACGGCCACGGAGAGAGTCTCTCCCTCTAAAGAGGAAATGGCAAACTGGGACAGGTTTAAAAGCCCCACCCCTGCCCCCCCAGTCCTCTCCAGGAAAACTCTGGGACCCTCCTTCATCATTGTTTTTTTTAACTCCAGAAGAGGGCCTGGGGAGGTGCCAACCGCTGGAGCGCCACATCACCTACCCTACCCTGGCTGGCTCCTGATCTTCTGAAGTAGCTTGCGGTCTGGTCAGTGTGAGCCTCCCTCTCGGCGGCGGCACTTGCCTGAGATCACAAATATAAGAAATAAGGCTAAGGCAGAGAAACGATCATGGCTCCCCTGATCCTATTGAATCATTAAACTACAAAGAACTGGCACTCCAATTGGCTTTACTAGCCTTTCTGATGCCAGAGCAGCAGAATCTGGGGGATTTCAGACATCTCAAATCAGGATGTAGGAATCAGCTGGCCTACAACTGATTCCTTTTAAAGTGGACCAAAACCAGATCTAGTCTATAAGATTGTTAAAATCCTGATTTGTGTGAAGCACGCCGGTCGTCCATTATACATACCTCGCAGGCGATCCCACGGCACATGTATGGCCAACTACGACATCTGCATCCATCGCGTGGCTGCGTCTGCTGTAGCTGAATGTCTGGCATGACCACGCACAGCCATAGAGATGCAGGAGATGCACCACCGATCAGGGTACAGCTAAGTGCCCAAAAAGCTTTTTACCAAATCAGCCTGGGTTTTGGTCCACTTAAATAGGGGGTGGCACTCTGTGCAGTCTCGCTGCGGCCATCGCAAGAAGTGTAGTTCTGTGCTAGGGAGGTTACTGTTCCACAGGGTCACTAAACTAACCTAACCTACCCCCACTTGTCGTCAGTGAGCCCTGCATTAGAGAGATACTCACCTTTTCATAGCGCAGCTCCATCCAGCAGTGCAGCTACTTTTTGCCCCCATCATGCCTTATTTGGTCTTCCTAAGGAGCTTTACCTGGAGGCGCATCCTAAATCTGGATGCCCCAGGGGCAGATGTTAAATGGGGCCTGAAGCCAATTTTGACTTTGGGGCTGTTTTAAAGGGGCACTGCTGTTAAGGTTATATTTCTGGCTACTATTTGACATGCAGGCCCTGGTGTTGTATTGACACAAATCCCTGATTAAAGTCTTAGTTGTAGAGTGAGAGTACACGACCCCCCTACTGAATGTAGTCAAAGGCCTCGATTCAATAAGAGTTGAAAAAAATGTTCATGGTAGTAAAAAATTAAATCCATGAGAAAAAAGCCTAAGAATGTTTGTTACTGAATCACTAGATAAAAATACAATGAAAGTTAATGGCAGCTTTTACTACTTCTTAGGAGTAAAAAAGTGCCATTGGCCTCGATTCAATAAAGGTAGAAAAAAATTCTCATGGTAGTAAAAAATTCAATTCATGAGAAAAAAGCCTGAGAATGTCACTGTTCTTGAATCACTAGAAAAAAAAATACAGTGAAAGTCAATGGCAGTTTTTACTACAGTGTAGAAAGGAGTAAACACTTCTCTACTTTTCTTAGGAGTAAAAAAGTACCATTGACTTTCATTGTTTTCCTATCCGGTGATTCAACAACAGTGACATTCTCGGGCTTTTTCTCATGAATTGAATATTTTACTACCATGAGAATATTTTTCTACCTTTATTGAACTGAGGCCATTGACTTTCATTGTTTTCCTATCTGGTGATTCAGCAACAGTGAAATTCTCAGGCTTTTTTCTCATGAATTTAATTTTTTACTACCATGAGAATTTTTTTTCTACCTTTTATTAGCAGGAAATCCAAGGTTTATTGGCTAACTCAATAAGATTGAAAATGCAAGCTTTCGAAAAAACAATTGCAAGCAGTGTAAAAACAATTGTCACTCCTTTGAAACTTAGACACACATTTATACAGAAAACTACTAAGGAGTGACCATTGTTTTTACACTGCTTGCAATTGTTTTTTCAAAAGCTTGCATTTTCAATCTTATTGAGTTAGCCAATAAATGGTATTACCTTAACCTTGGATTTCCTGCTTACATCGATGGCTAACACGGTACAACAACTTACTTTCTACCTTTATTGAATCGAGACCATAGCGTGTGAGAGGACCCACCACCATAAACTTTACTGTAGAATGTTTGAGCAGGACCCCGCCTCCAATACCTTTTTGACACTAGGTGACAATAAGAACATGGAATTTGTGGTAATCCAGGCAGTACAGATTCTTGTGTCAGTCTGGACAGTTTAATTGAGTTTTTTTTTTTTTAAAGACTTTTACTTTCTTCAGTGTTGTTTGTATCTCTCCACCAGGTGGCGCCGTTGCTCTTCATCACTATGTCAGATCGATTTTCTTTGAATTACTCAGATTTTACAGGTAGGTCTGCTGAGCAAGATCGTGCATGCGTTTTTATTATTATTGTTTATTTATAAAGCACCATAACCATCCGTGATGCTGTACAAGCAGGGTAAAGCAGATAATATGCTTATAATACACTGTTTTTTTTTTTTAAGTCATGGTAATGCAACAAATTGACATTGATAACAGGATCTGTTAGATGTGAAGGCCCTACCCTTGTGAGCTTGCAATCTAAAGATATATCCACACATTCATATATCTTCTATTAGTGTTATTGTTTGTTTATAAAGCAGCAGCATCCTCTGTGGCGATGTACAATGTAGGAATTAAAGGAATAATTTACTTATGGTACACAGGGTATTATGAGTCAGATGTGACAATGGTTCAGTAAATACTCATTAATACAACAGGAGTGAGGGCCCTACCCTTGCAAAGCTTACAAAAAGGGTAAGTAAGGATGGTGGCAGGTGCTGGTTGTCGAGATTGTGAAGTAGGTTGCCAGACAATAGAATAAAGAGATGAGTTTTGAGGGCACTTTTGAAGGTTTGGAGAGTGGTGTATACGGATTATTATTAGTATAGTATTATGCCATTCCAGGGAGTGGAGCGGCACTGCAGTGACAGGAGGTGATCAAGGTTTATTACAGGAGGAGGTCCTGGACGAACCAGAGGCTGGATCTAGGTTGGTATCTTTGGATAAGTGATGAAATGTAGGAAGTGGCATGGTTGTAGAGCTTTATAGGTTAAAGTTAGTCTAGTCAGGATTTGATTACAACACGCACTAGAACTGGTGTGAGAGTGCCCGGGGGCACTTCAGTCTAAAAGACTCCAGGGTTGGCGGTAAAGGGGTCACTTTAATGCAAGTTTTTTTTTTCTATTCCCTTTTTTTTCTTCCTTCGTCCTTTCAGCCATGGAGAGAACATCTCCCCCCACCTGGAACAGGAGCTCCACCTCTTCCCCTTTGTCTTCAATGTTGTTTCCTCTCCTAGGAAATGCCTGGAGCAGAAACCACGTCATTTTTTTAATGTTTATTTTGTTCAATGTCACGCATGGATTGGAGCACTTCCCTGATTTCCCCTGACCTCTCAGCAGGCCAGAATGGTTGTCTTACCTCCCAGATCTGTGAAAGTTTTGAGTGATCCTGTTAGATTCCTCCCTGTTTGCCAATCCTGGCATAGGATGAGCTCCCTCCCCATGTATCCCATGTGTGATCCTGACCTGCTGATGGACCCTCCAGGTGAGGGATTCTTACAGTGGCGGTGGACCAGACTCTGTTTCTGGCAATGGCTCTTTCTTTCCATCTCTGGGCCTTTTGGCCAATAGGATTAGATATGGAGGCTCTAGTGCCAGGTCCCTGTGTGTGTGTGTGGGGGGGGTGCATCATTGTTAGTGCACACCTGTCATGTATGGTGCACTAGTCTTCTAGTACAGGAGACCTGTGGATACCTGGGAAGAGACAGTTGTGGGATCGGTATGGCGTGATCCTGAGCATGGGTTGGAAGCCACCATTTGGAGGCTGCCAACACAAGCACAGTAAAAAAAACCTGGATGGCAACAAGGAAGTGTGTTACTTCAACAGGCCACAGGACTGGAACAGAGTACACGCTCCTGCAGACTACAGCATGCAGTGCTCAGAACAAAGCAAGCTGCGGACTTCATTTAGCTCTGGTTAGAAGTCCAAAAAGCATAGGACAAATGAACGAGGGCAAGTAAGGGAACATGATGCACTGTAGTGCTTATATTAATTAAAGTGGACCTTCACCCTGAATAGGAGCATATGTTTCCCACACCCTGTACATACAGATTACTCACATTAAAAATCATCCTACCTGCATCTACTGCATGTTATGAGCCTTTAAACATCCAAGATGGCGGCTCATGGAGCATCAGGCAGCCTGCATTCTGGGATTGCTGTCCTTTCCCTGACCCCAGCTCTGTCTGTACAAAGCATAGCTATAACCCTGCCTTCTGTACTTTATCCCGCTCTCCTCTCCTCAGTATGTGATACTTCTGAGTCAAGATGGCGGCGCCCGTATCCTAGAGAACTGAGTTGCAGCCCAGCGGGGGAAAGAATAAGTGACTAAAAACGTAAAATATATTAATTTTAGATGCTGGAGAATAGTTTTAAGGGTTTGGGCTTTTCATTAAATTATGATGAAGGCCCGGTTTAAGAACAAAGGTTGTTTTAACATTTTGCCTCATTCTTGGCCGCACATATGCTAAAACTGGAACGTCAGGAGGCAAGCAGACTTCATCTGCCTGCCATGTTTAAATAAAGTCTCTGGCAGTACTGATGGTGCAT
Source organism: Gastrophryne carolinensis (assembly GCA_027917425.1). Taxonomy (NCBI): domain Eukaryota; kingdom Metazoa; phylum Chordata; class Amphibia; order Anura; family Microhylidae; genus Gastrophryne; species Gastrophryne carolinensis. Next base: position 48,585,656 of record CM051240.1, read on the forward strand.
GTTCGTAACAGGTTTTAAAGCGAATCAAAACCCATTTCTGCCCCCCCCCCCCCCCGCCCTGCCCGTGTATCTGGGGCAATGCTGCTGGCTCAGGGTGACCCGGTATTCAAATAAATCCAGGTTTTTCCACCAGTGCAGCCATGCCCCGGGGGCAATTTTGATATTGCCGATTTGGATGATCTCAAAACGGCCGTATGAAGGAGATTCAGCTGGCCACACCCACCCGTTCAGGTAGGCTGGGAGCACACAGCCGCTACAGGGAAGCTGAGGATGGGGCAGTTGCAGAGTAGTGGTAGCTGTCGGTAAAGGCGAGATTTTCGGCATCTCCAGGGATTTCACACATTGGCACATCACGGTATAGGATGCCCTGGGGGCAGAATAGGGGCTAGCCATGTCGGGTTTTTATCCCCTTTAAAGTAAACTTGTGTTTAGAATGACCATTCTGCATCCCTCAGGTCAATATTGCCTATACGTTAAATTGGTGTTGTAGCAGCTACAAAATGATGGGATGTATAAAATCCACAATGGAGTTACTGTAGAGCCCCTGTTCAAATAATTGGTAAGGCCTCATCTGGAATATGGTGTACACATTCGGGCCTCACAGTGGAAAAATGACATAGGCGGTTTGGAGTTGTGCAAAGAAGGCCAGCTAGATTATTAAAGTATCTTTTACAATGAAAAATGTGAGAAATGTACCACTGACCTTAATGGGGTCGTGTATGCGCTCCCTCCCTAGCCTATCTGAATGGCTGGGGCAGGGGATGCGGCAGCTTAAACAATGAGAGCCCTCTGCCGAATGACGTAGTCACATGGCGGCTCCCATTGGACAAGAGCCCACGCATGCCCCGTTGGAGGGAAAACAAAAATGCCCGCTGTAATCAATAGATCTGCATAGCTGGTGTGATGGAATCTGTACCTCGTGGCCTTAGGTGACATCACTGTCCCCGAGATCATGCTGTAAGTTTCCTAATGTTGACAGGCTGTCAACACCACCATTGAACAAAGCCTTGCAAACCCCTTAGGAATGCCACCTGATATAGCCCGGCCTGTTAACGGGATTATATCGGGCCAGAAGTCGGCCTTGTAGCACGTAACACGGACGAGTTTGAGTTCGGGATCTAGTTATAGCCCAAGATTGTTATATATTGCTTTAAAGTGGACCAATCACTGCCTTTGCCGGTCCTGTAGTCACCCCTGGAATCCCTGCAGCTGAGGCAGGCTCCTGCACCCAGCCATTCAGATTGGCTGGCGGAGCACACGCACTCCACAGGGAAACTATAGATGCAGCTTTCCTTGCTTCCTATGGCACGCTCAGTTCTAACCAAAGCTTTATGACATGCATTAGTATTCGCGGCATAAAGCGCTCATTGGACTATAGCCTGTGCATGCGCAGTGGGAAAGACAAAGGTGAGTTGAGTTGGTGATCTGGGGGGTTTCACAAATCGGGATGCCCCCAGAATAGGGACAAGGAAAAAAGTCCGCCATAAGTCCAAATAGCACTATGCCATGTCATGTATTTATATTGCTAACGCAAGGGCCGTTTTGTATATGATTAAGGATGCAAGCCAGTATGTGGAGAGACCCAAGTTAGGCCTAATATAGGGGCTAAAGAGACCAAAAACCCTCTACTCAAAGGTAAAGGAAAAGAGGAGCTTTCCTAAAGCGGAAAGTATTTGCACAGTACCCAATACAAGGACAGATAGCAATACCCATCAATCCTTGCAGCAGGTGAAGCTATGCAAAGCATCTCTTTATGTCTCGGTGCCATCCAAGGCCCTTAGAAATGCTAAGGGTGCAATGCCAAGGATTAGCTTTAAATTTACAGAGCCAAACACATTCAACTAGTGGACACGTGTTTCCAGCTTTAGGCTCTCATCAGCACTAGGCCGGATGTTTCTGGCTGTATGGGGAGTGAGACTTGGTGAGTACCAAAACAGAGTTGCAAGCCAGTATGTGGATCCTTTAACTTTATCCTTTTCCTTTAACTGTGTGTGCTAACCCCGCTGTTTTTAATGGAGTAAAATAGGCCGTAGTGTTTTGTTTTGGCGGCGTGTACGTGCTCCTGCGACTGAGGTCTCTGCAGAAGTGCTGCAGAACATGTCGGCTCTTTAGTATAAATACACAAAATAATTAAATACTTGGACTTGAGCCTGCGGTAGAGCATCGCTCTCTCCAGATTTATCCTAGCCTGTGTGTAATATGTTACTTGTCAGGTCGGTGTGCGTCCCCTCTTACCCTAACGCTGTATGTCAGACATGCTAAAATTACTAAAGGGAGCAAAGTTAGCGGCGTGGAGCGCGCAGCCTTGCCCCTGTAATCTGGCTGACAGTTTCCAGCTGCTGTGTGTTAGCCTTTGGCTCCGAGTCCCATCATCCTGCTCCCGACTGCAGGCTGAGCAATTTACATCTGCCTCCCCCGGCAGCAAACCAGTTAAAGTCTCCCCTAATCTTTGCAGTGTGTAAGCATTTGGCAGCGCAGGCTTTTTGGCTAGGAGGGAGCCTGAGCCGATTCCCCTCCTCCTCCTCCTTCTCCGCGCTCTTTGCCCCTGATGGCTTCTGAATATTTCATCCCATCTGAGCAGGAATTAATGGAAGAAGATGCTCCCCGCTCTTCATCCATTAAAAGCAGCCCTGGGAGGCATCGCCTTGGTGTGTCTCATGTGCCTTCCGAGTGCCAGAGGCAGGGAGCCTCCCGAAGGGGGAGTGGAGGGGGTAAAGAGCGCCGCTGCTTAGACCTGAAGGGTGATGGGCAAAAGTGTAAAGGAATGGGATAGTCGGCCGTGTTGGCAACTCTCTCCTTACCCCGACCTGCAATGTTTATTATCTGTTTTAGCATTCTCTTGTGACAGCTCTTATTCTGGAGACCCATTAGGTCTCTGTGCCCTCAGCCCAACCCGATAACCAACTTTTACTCCTTTACTTTAATCCCAGTTTTTGTGATGGTGTTTTTTATTTTACTTAAAACGGACATTCAGCATGATTTAATGAAAAGCTCCCTATGGTGCTGCCAGGCTGTGCGGTGGTCGGACCTGAGCTCTCGCAAATATTGGTGATGTTTTGAATATTTATTTCCCAGGATCAGTCGGCCACGCTGATATATACCTGGAGATTATTCTTTGCACTTTCTCTCAAAATGTCATTTCATGGATGTATGGTTTGCATATGGGCCATGATATGCTAGTTGGCTTGCACTCAGCACTTTAGCACTCTGCTTGGCAGATTTGAGCACCTTGTTTTGGTAGATTTTGGTATCCCTCTTATTCTATTTATTTCTCTAATGAATTAATGGCACTGTTGCACTTTATAGTTTTCTAACGTGGATGTAACTGTTCCACGCTTCATTACATTTCACTGTAGATATTGGTCACATTGTATTTAGTTGGTAGTTTTTCTACACTTTGGCTTTCAGTTTTTCTTTATCAGGGGCGACTTATATTGGTACTCTGGTATTGCTATAATTGACCCTTGTCCTTGAAGCAGCATGGGGGCTGCGTGCGCAGACATTTTTCATTGAGGTTGGCCTGACTGTTGCCCTGGGTGTTATCTTATGACGTGAGATTTAACCATTTATTTTCTCTCTGCTGGCACTTGCATTTATATCATATATTGTTATTGTCTGCACTTTAAAGTCTTATTGGAATGGGTTTCCCTGTGCAATATTAGGTAGTGTTTTAGGTTTATGTGTTTTTCATGTATTTGCACTTTATATATTGATATTTTTTTTATTGTATATTCACTGTTTTTGCACATATTTTTGCCATATATATTAATATTTTTGTAGTATTGGTTTCATGAATTTGCACATATATTTACATGTGGTTAGGATTTTTTGTGCCGGCACAAAAAGGATGGGTTATGACTATTCTAGGATAACCAATATTATTCACCCATAGGGCAGTTATTTAAGCGGCCCTTAGGGGCCATATACATTGATATAGATACATTTGGCCATACTGGTTGTTTTTAAATTTGTCTTGTGGTGTATGTATTTTAATTCTTTGTTCTTTTGTACTAATAAAATCATTAATATATACTGTTGATTGTAGTGGTGCTTCCTTTGGGAGATTGGTGTGTTCTTTGCACGCCCACTCCAAATTATTGTGTATTGCTATAATTGCATACATTATGCCATTTATTTTATGGCATATATGTTACATACATATATATATATACGTAACTTTTCATATTTGTAACTATAGTAGAGCCTGGTTATTTAGTCTGACCTTTCTGCCTCTCCTTAATGTTTTAATTTGTTTTAAATGTATGTCGGTTGTATGTGTATGGACTAGCTATATATGTGATTCACACATTTTTATCAAATAAAATGTAATTTTGATACTACTTCTTGGGTGTGCGGCCGCATATATTGCCCCATAGGGATCTTTTCTGGTGGTCCCAATTGTTCAGTGCATTAGACCATTCCTCTCTTGTAAGTGGGGGGCTTTTTGCGCCCAGCACCCCTCCCATATCTTTACCCACAATTGTATACAGTGGTGCGGAGTGCTTTTTCTATGATTTAATGAAAAGCACAAGCCCTTAAACTATTCTCCAGCATCTAAAATTAATATATTTTACGTTTTTAGTCACTTATTTTTCCCCCACCGGGCTGCAACTCTGTTCAGGACTCTGGATACAGGCCATCTTGACTCAGAAGCATCACACACACTGAGGAGAGGGGGATAAAGCACCGGGGGGTGGGTTATAGTTGTGCTCTGCACAGACCGAGCAGAGCTGGGGGTCAGGGAAAGGACAGCAATCCCAGAATGCAGAGCGACACAGTCAGACGACACTGCCTGATGCTCCATGAGCCGCCATCTTGGATGTTTAAAGGCTCATAACATGCAGTAGATGCAGGTAGGATGATTTTTAATGTGAGCAATCTGTATGTACAGGGTGTGGGAAACATATAATATATGCTCTTATTCAGGGTAAAGGTCCGCAGGCCTTGAACAGAAACTACAGTATAGAACCCAGTCTCCCTTATTTAATAATTCCAAAAAAAAGTTTATTAGCAAAAATAAATGGCACAAAATTATCAACAGCTTACATAAGCATGATTCGGCCTGAAATGGGCAACATGCATACAGATACAATGCATACATCACAATATGATTATCAGCTTTCCCACTCCAACAGACCAGACCAAGGGGGACCCGTCAGATTGATAAATAGTAATGACATCCCCCCATTTTGAAGGCCAAGCAGAAGAATCCTAATATGGAGGTGTATTTTTTTCCCCCTCTTTATATTCTAGGTAAAAAAAAGATGTTAGAAATTCACCGAAAATACTCCCTCTCGGAGAGGCTGATCCGGACAATCTCATCAGTACGATCTCTGCCCGGCGACACTGTTGAATCTCTGATTCGCAAGGTGAGTAGGAAGGGACTGGTTGTTGGATTTGTTAGTGATACCACTATCCTAGATTCTGGTCCAGCACCCCGGTTTGGGATGCCCTGTTGTGTGAAACCCTGTCCTTGCTGTGCAAACTCACCTCTCCTCTAATGTCTAACGATGAGAGCGTGGCTGTATGTCCAATCAGCTTCTCCAGACGTGTGTATAAACGTGCAGCTGGAGAAGCTGATTGGAATCCCAGCCAGGCAACCCCGGCGCGCTGCATCACTCGCATCCTTCAGCTGTGCGCACAGACTTAGTCTGCCATAACACTATTTACTCTTCCTGTATATATCCACCCTGTTTCTCTACCACACCTATGTGGGAACAGTGCCCAAGCCAAATACAGAACCTGTGCAGAGATTATATGGCCTCATCCTGCACACAGTGTATGGAACCCACACTGTAAGGGTTATATTGCCTACAGAACAGGTTTTTTTAAACTGCCTACAACTGCCCTTTAAACAAATGGGTAGCTGGCTTGAGCTTAGCTGACAATGGGGGTTATTTAAGAAACGCTAGTGCCAGGTGCTGTATGTGTAAATCGCATTTAAAGTGGACCATCACCCTCCCATGATCGGCCCGGGAATCTATAAGATTCCCGGGCCGATCACCTCCCTCCCCGCGGGACATCCGAGATCGGGATGACCCGCGGGGTGAAACCCCCCCCAAACACCCCAAATCCCCTTACCTTGTCTCCGGCGGAGGAGAATGGCCGGCGCGAGCGCACGCGTCAAGAGTGACGCGCAGGAGGCGGCGGCGGAGGAGCCGCTTGTCCACGGCTGTCAAAACGCTTGTCCGTCGGCGCGGGGCGAGGTGAGTTTTTCGGGTGATCAGGGGGGTTTCACACAGCGGGGCACCCCGATCGGGGGTACCCCACCGAAGTGGACCAAAACCCAGGATAGTCAAAATCCTGGGTGTTGGTCCACTTTAAAGAGGACCAACACCCAGGGGTGATCGGCCCGGAAATCTATAAGATTCCCGGGCCGATCACCTCCCACCCCGCGGGACATCCGAGATCGGGATGTCCCGCGGGGTGAAACCCCCCAGAAACCCCAAAAACATCTTACCTGATCTTCCGCCACCGCCGCCTCCCGCGCGCCCCTCCAGACGTGCGCGCGGCCGCGCCGGCCCTCTGTGAATGGCCGGCGGGGGCGCGCGCGCGCGCGCCGAGAGTGACGCGCGGGAGGCGGTGGCGGAAGCGGCTTGGACGTTCCTGATCCCCCGCCTGGACGTTGGCGGGGATTGGCTGCGGCGTTCACGTGGGAGCGCGGAGAGGTGAGTTTTTTGGGGTTTCTGGGGGGTTTCACACAGCGGGGCACCCCCGATCGGACCAAAACCCAGGATAGTCAAAATCCTGGGTGTTGGTCCACTTTAAGAAAGCAATTCTGGTGAGCGCCTCTAACGGTGCCATGTAGCGTCACATGTATTACTAGCGGTGGCTCAGTGTATAGTACCTGTCGCTCAGTAGCGCTCTCCCATACATTTCAATGGGATTTCATTTGGTTGTGTTCAAATAACGTTTTGCTATAGTAAACTTTAAAAATTTTAAATCGTGACTTCTGCCCTGCAACCAAACGCTTTTATTGTATTTTTTTTTATTTATTTATGCAGAATTGTATGTGCAGGTCTGCCATTGCAGTGTCATTGTCAGAGTGTTAAAGCAATGTTATTCCATGTGTTTTCGCTCTGGTGCTGGTGTATATGTGTTGAGAAACAGACTTATTCTAAGTATGTCACACACCCCGCTTCAAACATAAATAGTTACACTTGGGTATACTCACCTCTAGGTGGCGACTTTGCAGAGAAGTCCTGAAAAACGAGCCCCTCCCGGTCTATACATACCTGGGACCTCCCACTTATTCCCCAGTGTTCTTCTCTGCAAGATGGCGACAAGACAGAAGAATGAAGTCTCCTGCTTGCAGGTAGCCGGGGTAACACCCCGGCCCCCCTTCTGGTCTATTTCTGCCCGGCCTTTTGTTTGTTAGCCCCTTGATTGAATGTATAGCCTCCCAGCTTAGGCTGTCGGCCGGGCAAGGGTAGACGACACTTAAGGTGCCTAGGAGCTTAGCTCCTCCGTTAGACCCCATACCATGGGGCAATGCGGTTATCCGGCCTGGTGATCCGGATTTGGGATGCCCCGCCCTGTTGTCCCTATTAGGCTTGCCCTTGCCCTGCTTGGTCCCTTCTCCCTGCGCTAGATGGGGGGGGGGGGGGGGCTTGTCTGTGTGCCTGGGTATGTTTTACTACTTGTGGCTGTGTGAGTGTTTTTACTTTGGTGCTGCCGGTGTGGGGCGGGGTCAGGCGGCGTGTGTGTCGCCCGCCCGTCTGTCCAGCTCGCTAGTTTTGGGGAGCTCCGTTGAGCACCTAGGGCTGCGTTGGATGGCTCTCCGGAGGTGGAGGGGCCGGGCAGCGTGTGTGCCGCCAGCCCGCCTGTCTGCGTTCACTCCCTGTCAGTTTGCGGGCGCCATGTCCTTTGGCGCCCGCTGCGCTGTCGGCTCTCCGGGGGTGGAAGCGGGTGGGGCCGGGCGGCGTGTGTGTGCCGCCGGCCCGCCTGTCTGTCTCCTTTCCTGTCTGTGCGGAGGAGGAGGGGGGCGGGGCCGCGTCGTGCGCGGCCCGCGCTGTGCCTTGATTGGAGGGAGGGGCGGGGCCGGAGCGTCTGCCGCGCTTTGCTGGTCCCGCCCTTCTTCTTCTTCCTCTGCCTCCTCGTGTCTGCTTGCTGGCCGCCATTCCGGTTTGCAGCTTTTAAGGTAGGCCGTTTTTTTCCTTCATGCTTCTTAAGGTGGTTCCTTGGCTGGGGGCATGAGGAAGTTTCAGGTCAGACTCCCCTTGAGTGGGGGTTTGTGTTATGGTGCTGTCAGCTTGACCTTGGGTAGCTATATATTGCTGGATCCCTTGTGTTGGTGCTTCCCTAGCCTTCCACATATTTATTATATATATATATATATATATATATATATATATATATATATATATATATATATATATATATATATATATATATATATATATATATATATATATATATATATATATAAATTTGTATGTATGCCTTGTATACTACTCCCTGTGCGGATTCATGCCTGCCTTTTTTTGTGTTTATATTATTGTATATGACATGTGCTGATCTGTTAGTGACTGTTGTCTTCAGATCCTGGGATCCCACGCTGCAGGGCTCTCCCGGTCTTAGCTACCTGGCTAGTGGGGTTGTCCATTACAATTTTATTCATATATTGTTTATTCTGCAAATTCTCCCACTTCAGGGCCATTAATTCTTTTTTTTTTTTTTTTTTTTTTAAGGGGCATCCCGGGTCGCATATTGCGTAAATCCCTGGGTTATTGCGAATACCATAATTTCACCATATGGAGGCTTCCAAAGATACCGGAAACGGCCCTTCGGGGCAGTCCAGGCTGTGTGGGGGTTGTGGGGCTCCGCTCCCGGGGGATGATGATGTTATATGCATTCCATGTGCGCAGCGGAACATTGAGCGCCAGTCCGGCACCCCGGTGTCTGGCTCTTCGCCGCCCGTGCCATCTCCTTCTCCTCCTCCTCGCCTGTTCCGGACCCCGTGTGACGTGTCATGGGTGGGGATTCGCAATCCGAGGTATGCGCACGGTTGGCTAGTCTCGAGAAAATGTTTTCCGCTGTGGTTGCTCAGAAGGCTCCGGCTAAGCGGAAACACTTGTCCCTGCCTCCGCCGGACTCAGATGCTGAGGTTGTTGAGGCATTGGATTGGTCAGATTGCCCCCTGGTTAAGGAGGGGGAGCTTATTGAGGAATTGGACGATCCTGAGGTTCAGCAGTTGTATGGTGCTGAGGGTGACCAGGCCAGGGGACTGTTTCGGACACCCCTTCCATATTGGCTCAAATATTTGAGGATTTGGATCCTCCTGAGGCGGTTCCTCCGCCAAAGGGTGAGTTGTTTGATGTGGCCAAGCCGCGTTTGGAGTTTCCCAGTCAACGGCATTTCGAGAATGTCGTCCTTAAAGAATGGGAGCAACCTACGCGTCTCGTTGGTGTTCCGGCTAGTTGGGATAGGAAGTATCCTTTTCCGGCGGACTTGGTGAAGCGTTGGTCTGTCCCTCCCGAGGTTGATGCTCCAGTTTTGGGACTATCTAATATGGCGGTTTTGCATTCTCCTGACACGACTACTCTTAAGGATGGCGAGGATCGCCGGATTGACCAGCTGGCCCGCCATGGTTTTGTCTGTGCGAGTTCGGTTTTGAGGCCTGTTTGTGCTTCGGCACTTTTGTTGTTGGCGGTTAGGTCCATTGTCAGGGATTTATGTGCGGATCTTGATCCTACTTGTGATGAATTCCTTGCCCTCAAGCGTTGCGAGTCCTTCGTTTCGTTTGTCCTTGCCGCTCAGGATGATGCCATGTTGATGTGTGGCAGGGCCACGGCTTTGTTGGTGGCTATTCGGCGGTCGGTGTGGTTGGGGCAATGGACTGCTGATTTTAATTCCAAAAGGTCGCTTACGGCTCTTCCCTTTTTGGGTTTGCACCTGTTTGGTGAGAAATTAGATTCGGTTGCCAAGGGAGGTAAGTTACCTCAGCGCAAGAAATTTCGTCCCTTTCGGGGGGTGGCCTCTTTCAATCCTTCCTTTCGGGGAGCCAGAGCTGGCAGAGGCGCGGGCTTTTCGGCCCCCAGGGGTGCTAGCTGGAACAGGGGTAGAGGCCGTGGCCGTCCCGTTCACGCCTGGGGCGCCAAACCCAAACCAGCTGCCAAGCCCTCTCAGCAATGAGGGGGTGCCCTCACCCTTGCGGGTGGGGGGACGGTTGCGACTCTTCTCCCGGGTGTGGGACCAGGAGGTCTCTGACAGGTGGATCCGGGAGGTGATGTCGGCCGGTTACAAGCTGGAGTTCGAGTCCCACCCTCCTCCAAGATTTTTCAGGTCTCGGGTTCCTTCAGATCCTTTGGCCGCGCAGGGGCTCCTGGCGGCGGTGAGGAATCTTCTGGAAATTGCAGTCATCTGCTCGGTCCCGGCATCGGAAGTGGGTCACGGGTATTATTCCAATCTCTTCACAGTGCCCAAGAAGGACGGGTCGGTTCGTCCCATCCTGGATCTGAAGTTTCTCAACGGGTTTATTCGTCCCCGGAAGTTTCGTATGGAAACTCTGCACTCTGCCGTCAATTCTCTTCGGCAGGGGGACTTCATGACGTCCATAGACATCAAGGATGCCTACCTTCACATTCCTATCTTTCCGGCTCACCAAAGGTTTCTTCGCTTTTGTGGTGGAAGATCGGCATTTTCAGTTTGTGGCTCACCCGTGTTGGCGGGCGTGATGGCCCTTCTCAGAGCTCAGGGGATTCTCATTGTGCCTTATTTGGACGATCTTCTCATCATGGCTCCTTCCTTCAGTCAAGCGGAAATGGACACCAGGACGGTGGTATCCACTCTGGAGAGGTTCGGCTGGGTGATCAACTACCCCAAGTCCTCTCTTGTTCCGGCCAGGGTGGTGCCTTTTCTGGGGATGTCCTTGGATTCTTGCCAGCACAGAGTGTTTCTCCCTCAGGCCAAGTTTCTCTTGATTCAGGAATTGGCGCAGCTTCTTCTTTCCAATCCTCGCCCGTCCATCCGGGTAGGGTAGGGTTGGGTTGATGGTAGCTTCTTTCGAGGCAGTTCCCTTTGCTCAGTTTCACACGCGGACCCTTCAGCTTCATCTGTTGGCGTCTTGGGACCGGCGACCGCGGTCGTTGGATCGGTCTTTCCGGATGTCCCCCCGGGTTCGGCAGTCTCTACAGTGGTGGATGGTCTCGGACAATCTCTTGAGGGGCAGGTCATTTCTGACGCCTCTTTGGGAAACTGTCACCACGGACGCCAGTTTGTCAGGATGGGGAGGTTTCTGGAAGGATCTTCGGTTCCGGGGGCGGTGGGGTCCTCTGGAGGCCCACTTGCCCATCAACGTTCTGGAGTTGAGAGCCATCAGGTTGGTTCTGTCTCACTTGACGCAGCATTTACAGGGCTTGCCGGTTCAGGTTCGGTCGGACAATCGGACGGCGGTTGCTTACATCAATCACCAAGGAGGGACTCGCAGTCTGGGTGCCCTCAGAGAGGTGTCTCTGATCCTAGTTTGGGCGGAGACTCATGTCCCTTGCATCTCGGCAGTGTACATTCCAGGAGTGGAAAACACGGAGGCGGACTTCCTGAGCCGGTGCTCTTCCCGCCGGGGGGAATGGTCTTTTCACCCCCACGTGTTTTGGTCGATTTGCCGCCGGAGGTGGATCGGTTTGCCTCTCGTCACAATTACAAGCTTCTGACTTTTGTGTCGCTCTCTCCAGATCCTCTGGCGGTGGATGCCATGTCCCTGAGCTGGGGGGACCTGGGGTTCCTTTATCTGTTTCCTCCGATTCCCATGCTAGGCAGGGTGTTGCGAAAGCTGGCCCTGGAAGGGGTTCCCGCCATTCTCGTGGCTCCAAGGTGGCCAAGGCGGGTGTGGTTCGCAGACATCGTTCGTCTGGCGGTGGATCAGTTCGATCTGCCTCTTCGGCCGGATCTTCTCACACAGGGTCAACTGCGTTACCCCAATTTACCAACGCTGGCTTTGACGGCCTGGCTGCTGAAACCTCCATCTTAAGGGAGGAAGGTCTTTCGGATTCTGTTATTCAGACTCTTATTAGTGCCAGGAAGAGGTCCTCTTCTACCATCTACTATAGGACGTGGAGATCTTATATTGATTGGTGTGAGGCTAGATCTTTGCCCTGTCGGGTCTTCTCTGTTTCCAGGATTTTGGAATTTCTTCAATCGTGGCTGGACTCTGGTCTTCAGCTGAGTACTTTGAAGGGGCAGGTTTCTGCCTTGTCTGTCTTTTTTCAGAAGTCATTTGCGCTCCATCCTTTGGTCAAGACTTTTTTCCAGGCGGTTTCGCATCTGCGGCCTCCTAGGAAGCCTTTGCTCCCTGTTTGGGATTTGAATTTGGTTCTCTCTGCTCTTCAGGCTCCTCCTTTTTGAGCCTTTGCAGGATATTGCTCTTTCTACTCTGACTCAGAAGGTTGCCTTTTTGGTGGCCATCACTTCGGTTCGGCGTGTTTCGGAGTTGGCAGCCTTGTCGATTCAGGCTCCTTATTTTGAGAGACATCAGGACAAAGTGGTTTTCCGCTTCAAACCGGACTTTCTTCCTAAGGTGGTCTCTGCTTTTCATCTTAACCAGGACATTGTTCTTCCTTCCTTGTGTCCTAAGCCTAGGAATGACAAGGAGAGGGCTTTGCATTGTTTGGATGTGGTACGTTGTGTTAAGTGCTATTTGCGTACTACATCTCCTTTTCGTAAGACTGATGCTTTTTTTGTGGTGCCCTGCGGGCCTAGCAAGGGCTTAGCTCCGGCTAAGTCTTCCATTAGCAAGTGGATTCGTCAGGCTGTTGTTGGGGCCTATTCTGCCAAGAGGAAGGCTCCCCCTTTTCGTATCACTGCTCATTCTACTCGTGCTGTTGGGGCGTCTTGGGCTTTTCAGCACCAGGCTTCTGTTGAGCAAGTTTGTAAGGCTGCTACTTGGTCTTCTGTTCACACTTTTTCCAAGTTTTATAAGGTTGATGTGCGGGCTTCAGCGGATGCTGTGTTTGGCCGCAAGGTTCTGCAGGTTGCAGTGGTTTGAGTTCTGCATTATTGCCTTGTTGGATACCCGCCCTTTCTGTACACTGCTTTTGGATGTCCCAAGTGTAACTATTAATGTTTGAAGCGGGGTGTGTGACATACTTAGAATAATACCATTTTGTGAATACTCACCTGTAAAATGGGTATTATAAGTATGTCACACACCCCGCTTCACCCGCCCTTTTTGGTATCCTGGATCTTTTATATGGTGAAGCTTTGTTTACGGTTTGAGGGTTACCAATGGTTGTTTTTCTGGTACCTTGTCTTACTGCTGTTTGAATACTGGGGAATAAGTGGGAGGTCCCAGGTATGTATAGACCGGGAGGGGCTCGTTTTTCAGGACTTCTCTGCAAAGTCGCCACCTAGAGGTGGGTATACCCAAGTGTAACTATTAATGTTTGAAGCGGGGTGTGTGACATACTTATAATACCCATTTTACAGGTGAGTATTCACAAAATGGTATTTTTACACACAGTGTCTGGCACTCTATGCTAGAGCGCCGATGCTGGGGGAGTGTAGTTTTTTTTTTTCATGAATACGGGCTTCAGTGCCGAGTGCTGGACACACTTAATTGATGCTACCTATCACTTGCTGCAGCGTTGTCCTGTTAGATGAGGTGTAGCCTTGGAGTCTATGATCTTGGGACACCACCTACCGTTCTCCATTGGCTCTGCAGTGAATCAGAGAGAGTGCTTCTACAGCGCCCACCAGACATTGCATTCATCAATGCTGGACAGGATAGTACAGTGTCACTTGTACTCTTTCTAAGCTAGGTCACAGCGCCAGACACCGGCTTGCAGAGTCTACTAGCGGTCGCTCCAAGCGCCACTATAGACGCTCAGATGGCGATACATGGCGCTAGTATTAAATCCACCTCCACATATGAAAATCTCAGGTTATCACCTTCAGTGCAATGTATGTGTGTTGATAGCCACATATGGGTGCCAGAGTTGCACAACTGATGTAGACCTGTATGTTAGATACATTGTATGGTGTTGTTTCCTTGCCCCTCCTCATGCCAGAAATGACAGCATTACTGTGTTTTCTTCTCTCTCCCCAGGGAGTGGATGTGAATATCCCCCATGACACGTTGCTGCCGCTGCATAGCGCCTGTATGGTGTGTGATGCCGACTGCGTGGAGCTGCTCTTGGAGAATGGAGCCAATGTCAGTTCACTCCTTTGTAAACTCTTACAGAAGCATTTGTTTTTGTGTCTGTGCAACGCATTAGGGTCTATTCAGAGCCAGGTGAGAATTCTTACAATTTTTAGGAGAGAAAACTACCATTGACTTTCATTGTCTAATTTGGGGCTGATTCAGAGCCAGGTAAAAAATTTACACCTGGTAGATAATGAAAGTCAATGGCAGTTTTATCTCCTAAAAAGGAGTGAGAATTCCCCCTGACCCCATTGTTTGAGTTGCTGTGGGTTAAAGTGGACTCAAAAAACAAATAGCACTCCTCCCCAGCCCCTCTTCTTCCTGCAAATCTAGTAAACCTGGCAGTCATGCAGAGGGGGCTGTGGTTCCAGTTGGTTACATGATGCATAATGAATAAGAAATTATTGTTAGCACATGTGCTGGGTTTTGACCATTTTGATGAGCTCTAGATTGGTCCCCAAACTTCTCCTACAAGCCCCCCCTCCCCTCCCCAGCTCATCTCCACATAGCTGCCTCTATAGCTCTGGCCTGCACTAATAACTTCAACTCTGCTTCTGTGTGGAGATCTGCAAGACCTGGCCTGCTGGTGGGCCTTGTAGAAGAGGGTTGGGGACCACCCTCTATCCAAAGCAGACCTTAACCCCCCTTGGTGACTCCTGCAAGGATAAGTCCATCCTCCCTTCATCCCCACAAACAGTGACTGCCCTGGCACAACATGCTGACGGCTTCTCCTTCATAGCAGTGAAGGAGATTCTCTAGTCGTCCCACTGCAGTATATGTTAAGATACTTTACTTTTATTCCATCAACTGGATATATAGACATGTTATATTAATCAATTTCAGTGTAGTAAAATGTAGCAGACTTTAGTTCTACATATTAGCACACTGAACTTTTGTTTATGACGCATATTTATCTGATTTAAAGGGACGGACCCTGTAATGGCAATGAGGCAGCACGGAGGTCACCTGAAGTCTGTTGCCTCTCCTCCATTTCCTGCTAAATGCTGTGGATGCTCTAGTAGGACTCCACAGTTTGCCTCTTCTTTTACTTTTATTTCCTCCATCACGTTTCATATTTGGTCGCAAGGATACTTCTGTTCCTCAGCACTCCCAGCCCGGGTGAGCACGGTAAGCCACAGTGTCTGCACTTGCCAGATTCGCTTACACTGGGAACACTAAGGGAATAAGGGCCGTGTGAGCTCATGTTAGAGGCGGTCACGCAAAAATGGAAAGTAAATAGTTTTGTAGGCCTGTTACAGCTGGGAAATGGAGAGGCACAAGGGGCAGGTTTCAGGTGAGCTTCTTGCTGCCTTTTTTTCTATTGCCTGGACTGCTCCTTTAATAGATGGATAAAGTATTTCCAAATATACTGAAGTGGGCTAACAAGTCTTACAAGGACCCTGACTCACCTACTATAGCTGCCTATAAGCCCCGCATTCTGTCATTGTACCAATTTCCTTGATATTTGTACCTGGCTGGGTACAAAAAAAAGCTGCAAATTGCAGTGAAGTGCACCTCCTAAAGGAGGAGGCAGGGCCGATGCCAGCACAGGGCAAACCTGGGCAATTGCCAGGGCCCCTGGCATCTTCAGGGGCCCACTCGGGCTTACCCTTGGCCATGGTATTATTTTACAGTGGACCCGAATGCCAGGTATTGTGTGCAGACCTGCTCATGGCTGGCCTCAGCAACAATGAAGGTGGTGTTAGATGAAGGTGGTGCTGTGGATATCGCCTATCTGGATTTTAGCAAAGCCTTTGACACTGTACCACATAAGGATCATAGATAAGTTATTGAAGGTAGGACTCAATCCCTGGATAGCTCAGTGGATTTCCAGTTGGCTGAGGGATCGGTATCAGAGCGTTGTTGTAAATGGCGTGCAATCTGAACAAAGGCGAGTTACAAGTGGTGTGCCACAAGGCTCTGTCCTGGGCCCCATTCTTTTTAATATATTTGTAAGTGACATAGGAGAAGGCTTGGTAGGAAAAGTTTGTCTGTTTGCTGATACAAAGGTTAGTAATAGGGTGGATATTCCTGGAGGTGTCTGCAACATGGAAAATGATTTAGCTTTACTGGATAGATGGTCAAAACTGTGGAAACTAGAGTTTAATGTCTCTAAATGTAAAATCCTGCACTTGGGTAGAAGGAATCCCTGCTCTGAGCACCGTATGGGCAGCACTGTGTTAGCCAGGACCTCGGAGGAGAGAGATTTAGGGGTACTGATTACTGATAGCTGCAAGATGAGTGGACAGTGTAGCCAGGCAGTGGGAAAAGCAAGCAGGATGCTCGGCTGCATAGCTCGAGGCATCACCAGAAGGAAGAGGGAGGTTGTGATGCCGCTGTATAGAGCCCTGGTGAGGCCACAACTAGAATACTGTGTGCAGTTCTGGAGACCTTACCTGCAAAAAGACATTATTCAAATAGAACGGGTCCAAAGGCGGGCAACGAAAATGGTGGAAGGACTTAAACTTAAAACTTATCAGGAGAGACTTAAAGAACTTAATTTGTACAGTCTGGAGGAAAGAACGGAGAGGGGGGACATGATTGAGACCTTTAAATATGTGAAAGGATTGAATAAGGTTCAGGAGGGAAGTGTTTTTAAGAAGAAGCTTAATGATAGAACAAGGGGGCACAACCTGAAGCTAGTCGGGGGGAAGATCAGGAGCAATGTTAGAAAATATTATTTTACAGAAAGAGTAGTAGATGCTTGGAACAAACTTCCAGCAGAGGTAGTTGAAAAATCAACAGTCACTGAATTTAAACATGCCTGGGATAAGCATCCATCTATCCTAAGATAAAGAGAACATACAGTATACACATAAGATAAAGAGAACATACAGTATACACATAAGGGCAGACTAGATGGACCGTATGGTCTCCTTCTGCCGTCACCCTTCTATGTTTCTATGTTTCAATCTCAAAGGTGGCCTGGAATGGAGGGCAGTTAATAGAAGGTCAGAAGGTGGTGAGAACAAGGGGACAGCTGACAGCAATGAAGAAGTCTTTAGTGGCAGTGGAGCAAGCATTAACCCTTTCGCTGCCAGCCTACCTGCAGCATTTGCCACTCCCTGTTGCCAGACGATGTTTCACCATTTTGCGCTACACATATTCAACTGTCATTTTTGAAGGGATTTCCAGGGATTTCCCAGGAAAATTATATATTGTTTTTTTCAACAGAGTCTGGGCTTTAACATGAAATGTCTTGTTTGTATTTTTTAGGTGTATTCTCAATTTTTTTGGGTGAAATGTGTGAAAAAAAACAAAAAAAAAACATTTTTTTACAATTTGTAGAGTTTTTTTGTAATAAAAAATGTAAGTTTGTCAATAAAATCTTATTGCGTGAGAAACCCCAATTTCTCCCGGTTACAGCGATACCACATATGTATAGGTAGACACCCTTTCCTGCCCAGAAGCCTTTTATAGCTGCTGGATGACAAATGGTTAATTAAAAAAAAAAATGACATAGGGTCCCCCTTCCCGGGGAGGGGGACCCCATTTTTTTTTGGATTTTGAAGGGTTAAAAACCCTTCAAAATCCAAAAAGAAAAATGACGTGGGGTCCCCCTTACCCAAAGTAACCAGCCCGGGACCAGCTATGGGGGCTTGTAGGCACAGAGTGGGGGGGCCAGCTTTGGTGGCCCCCCCACCCTGCAGCCTACGAGCCCACATAGCCTATGTGGGCCCGGGCTCTTCTGCCCCCCCCTGGCCTTTGGGGAGGCAGGTAATGGGGGTGCGGGGGTTAATGGCAAGCCACCCGCTAGGGCAGGTGACTTGCCACCCCCCCAGCCTTGTGAACTGGTATAAGGGGTCTCATGGACCCCTTACCAGCTCACAAAGGGTTAATGTGAAAAAAAAACACCACACAATAATAAAAAGTATTTTATTAGAAAAAAAAAAAATTTTTTTTTACTGTACTTACCTTCGATTGCAAGCTCTTGTCCCTCGCCGCTCAGCTGACAGATGCCGGTGATCGGCATCCAGAGAAGGAGAAGGCAGGAGATCAGAGGATCTCCTGTCACCTCCTTCCCCTGTGCCGATCACCGGCATCTGAGAAGCTGAGAAGGCTGAAGCCTGAGATCGGGGCCGGGATGACTTCATAAGCCCCGCCCCCAAGGGGGCGGGGCTTAGAGGCATGATGGCGGCCGCCATCGTGCAGAAGAGAGGAGAGAGCCTCCCAGGCTCTCTCCTGAAGATCGGTAAGTCCTGGGGGGGGATCGGAGGCCCCCCAGGTGAAGAGGAGGGACAGCGGGAGCCAGCGCACACACAGGTAAGTGAATGTCATTTTTATTTTTTTTTTTTTTTACAGTTAGAAGCTGCTGCTGCAGAAGCGGGGGGGGGGGGGCGGCCTATTCCGGGGGCTCTCCTGGAGCCATCCGACCCCCCACGGGGGATCGGATGGCACCAAATTAAAGAGGAGACCCGGCCGGATCCAACAAGGGGTCAGGTGAGTATTTGTTGTTTTTACTTTTTAAACTACAAGCGAGGAAAGTCAAGCACGTAACACCTACGTGCTTGGCACTTAAGGCCCAGCCAAGCCAGCACGTAGGTGTTACGTGCTTGGCAACAAAAGGGTTAAAGGCTGAAGGGTGCTTGGTAGCAGTAGAGAATGCAACAAGGACTAGAGGGCGATTGGTGGCTAGAGGGAAGGCAATAAGGACTGGAGGGCGATCAGCAGCAAAAGATGACCCGTTTGTGGCAGAGAAATTGAAAGGTGACGACATGTGACTCACTACTTTGGGGCCCACTAAGAAAAAGGGAGTGTTTTTTTTTTTTTTTTAATGCAAGGCTCACTGATATGTGATGGGGTCAGTTCGGTTAATTAAGTTTCCCGCTGCACCAGGACCCTCCGTGGCACAGAATTGCTAAGAAACAGCGCATATATATCTGTGGCACTGCTGTGCAGGCATTGGGTGACTGACGTGTCACTCAAGGCCTGAAGCTCCGCCTACAAGCCTAAAGCAATCTCTCCCATGGAGCAGCAGCTTCAGCTCTGTCCACTGCTGGGAAAACTTCCAGTTTCCATGAGAGAGGGGCGGGCAGCGGTCTGCTATAAGATCATTTCCACATTCCAGGATCTAG
This sequence comes from Gastrophryne carolinensis, assembly GCA_027917425.1. Classification (NCBI taxonomy): domain Eukaryota; kingdom Metazoa; phylum Chordata; class Amphibia; order Anura; family Microhylidae; genus Gastrophryne; species Gastrophryne carolinensis. Next base: position 48,604,868 of record CM051240.1, read on the forward strand.
ATCAGCTATTCTCAATTGGTGGATCGGGGTCCGAATGCAGACCTCGGCACCAGATATCTGGACCCCGGCCCAGACAGCCCTGCTCTCGGTTGTTCCGGTGTTGCTGTGCTCAGCACTGCCCCATTGATCAGCAATGTAGTGCTTAGTCTCCCTGCCAGTGTCATGGCTCCCTGGCACCTAGCATTGCAGTATGAAGTCCAATCTGCTGTAGGTTCTTTGGGGGCCAAAAAAAATCCTGTTTTTCCCAGTGGCCAATAGGGTTTTTGCGTTGGTGTGGTCTGATTTCTAACTGTTCACCTCCTGCGACAGCCCTCCGCCCGGACCTCTACCCCTCACTGGATGCTTTTAAATGGACCTTTACAAATAGTGGTTGAGTACCCCTGATCTAGATGGTCACCTGTAAATGTTCTTCTCTTTCAGGTGAATGCCAAAGATGGATACCAGCGCACGGCTCTGCATTACGCAGCGGAAAAGGATGAGACCTGCGTAGAGATTCTTCTAGAATACGGTGCCGACCCCAACGCCCCCGATGGCAATCAAGACACACCTTTGCATTGGGCAGCCTTCAAAAACATGGACAGCTGTGTGCTGGTGCTGCTGGAGGCCGGAGCCCGAGTGAACGCTTTGGATTACAATCAGGACACTCCGCTAAGCTGGGCCGCCATGAAGGGTAATCTCGAGAGCGTCCGGCTGCTCTTGGACTATGGAGCTTGGCCCGACACGTCGAACCTTAAGGGGCAGTACCCGGTGGGAAGGCTTGCTTCTTTGATGGGTAGAGGTCTAGGAGGGGAGAGGGAGGAGCAATGTTTGGAACTGCTGCATCGAGCTTGTGGAAAGCTCCGACTTAGAAGAGAAGGAGGTGTGCCTCCGGAGGCTGCGCGGGATGCCCAGCTGCGCCAGCGTCTTCTCCAGTTATGCTCTGATCCGGGCTCTTTAAAAGCTCTGGCGAGACGGGTGATTCGTGGCAGTCTCGGTGAGCGACTGCTGGCCAATACAGTGACTGAGCTGCCCATTCCTAAATCCATCCAGGACTATCTTTTGCTGATAGAGTAAATTAAAGGGGCAGTCTACCAAGATGGATATTTGGTGGATGGTGTTGCTTTGTGTCACTGACACGGTTCTTCTCTATCCCAGAGACTCCCTAGGAGATCTTCCATCACATCCATCACAGAGCCTGGTTCTTTTAGGAGAGGATTCTGCTGCTTTCCCTGATGTCAAATCTACAAGCAGTCCCAGCAGAAGGAATGGATGGCGGTGGCCTGCCATGGATCAAATGTAATAGCCAATTGAAGAAAAGGCCCAGACCGTGTCCCAATAATGGAGGTGCTATCAAGAGTTGGTCAACAAATCCCCCTATCGCCCATTTGGTCAAAAGTGCACCCACTTGCCTGCTTCTGCCATACAGTGTTGAACTTATTTCAGAGAACCCCCTTGCATTGTATTGTAGTGCAAAAGCCAGGACTCTTGCTACCATTTATAGGACACCCCCTCCCTCTTTGAGGGAACTGCCCAGATGGTCTTCATGGTCTACAGTCAGCTGCAAACCTACCAGAAGCAGGAGAACCTTTCCCACAGTGTCCACCGTCACTGATCCAATACCACTGAAGATCAAGCTGGGGCTTGTGCACTGCCATTAGGTAGAGGCCCAAAAGGTTGGGAGAGACACCGAATCATCAGCTAAAGTCAGCAGCCCTGACCTGATCTTCAGTAGCATGGGAGCAGTAACTACCAGCTTCCAAGATTTTGGTCCGTTTTTAAAGCCGAAAAAAAAAAAACCTGAAGCCGACTTCAGGGCTGGCCACTGCCCCCCCCCCCCCTTCCTGGAGCATCCCCAATCGTGATGTCCCGCTGTACGTGCAATACTCACCTTTCCTGGCGGCTCTCTGATTGGATGATAGCCTGCTCAGGCACTGCAGGACCAGGAAAAGGTTTTGATGGGTGATCTGGCGGGCTTCACATTGTGGGGTGTCCTATATCCGTATGCCCCCGGGACAAGGAACAATACTTGAGATAATCAATCTTGTGTTTAGTTCTGCTTTAATATAAATTAGCGCATGCTCTTTAAAGAGATGCAACCACTGGCCTAGAGTCTATACCACATGTTGAGTAGGCGTGTATAGGGATGGTTATGCTAACGGCTGCCCCACTGTTTTTTGTGGCAAAATATGCATGGCAAGCGGCTCTGATTAGATAAGAGACCATTCATGTACCATATGACTGGGAAAAGGTGAGTTTTGGAGGTTTAACACAGTGGGGCATGCCAAATCTGGTTGCACCAGGGCCAAGAAACCCGGGATAGTCTAAATTCTGTTTTTTTTTCCGCTTTAAAGAGTGGAGCTGCCCTTTAAATCCTCATCTTTGTTTTGTTCTAGAAGCAGGTTACCCAGTAAAGAAACAGCCGGTCCCCTTTCCTGGTCTCTCCTGCACCACCAGCTTGTACCATTGGTTGTCATGGCAATGGCTGTAATAGTCGGGCACAACATTGCACCCAGCCATGGCAGCTGCGCTTCCATCAATTGCGGTGTGCAACCATTTCTTAGTCCCCCTGTTGGAGGAAACTCCAGGTGTAAAAGTTTTATTGCTGGACTTACCAGTGGTGGGAGCGGGGTGGGTTAGTATGCCACGGACTCCCCTCCCGCTGAACAAATGAATTAACTGTCTGGTTGCCATTGATCTCTGATTTCCATCCTTTTCTTTGTGCGCCATGTTTTTTTATTTTTCAGAAGCCTGGAGATAATTTAAAATGTTTTTTTTTTTTTGTTATTAAAGTCGACCTGTCCCCAGCTGAATGCAGTGCTTACCTTCTACCCTGAGTCACAGCGCTGCTCTTCAGCTTGTAAACCTCGCTGTACACTGGATATGGGCACCTACTTCCCTGGCAAAGGGCTCCTCCCCCTCACATCCAGTCACCAATCAGCTCAGCACAGCAGGGGCGGAATTGCTAACAGGCCCCACACCCTCCCTTGTGTAGCCCGCCCCCTCTCCCCTCCTGGCTCCATTCATCTGTTTCCTTCTTATGCCTGGCCCGTCTCCTTTGAGAAGCCGCCTCTTCCTGCCCATCTCTGGTGTCAGACGGCAGTGCTGCTTGTACAAGTAATGCAGCAACATGTCCAGCATGATGGTGGCCACCTCCAGCCCTGCTCTCGGCTGTCCCCGCTCTGTGCTTCCTCCTCTGCACCTCTGTGACATGCGTAGAGGAGGCAACACAGAGCGGGGACAGCGAGAGCAGTGCTGGAGGCAGCCATGACACTGGATTTGCTGCTAACAGTGAGTCCCCCCCTCCCCCCCACAATTATAGCCCCACCACTGCTGCGGCCTGCCACAGCTCCCCCACTGCTGCCCTCCTCTTCCCCAGGCGATTACAGCCCCGCCACTGCTGCCCCCCTCCTGTGCATGGGGGTGTGCATGGATGTTTGGGCGTGTTGGTCTAGGCCCCAATGTCGCCTAGCAACCTGGGGAGAAGCACAGCCAGGGTCTCTGAAGTGAGTTCTGGGAATCTTACAGACCCCGTTCATCATACTGATTATTATGCAGCCCGCTGCTGAGATGCTGGGGACGGGAGCGTACGCACAGCCCACAGATGCTGTGCATGCGACCGCTGATGTTTACATCAGCGAGGGGGGCAGGAAGCAAAATTATTTTAGAAGTAAGAAACTAGGAGAGCTGGGGAATTTAACTCTACCTAATAAATCGTTATAGACCAGCAATCCAAAAAGATCACAAAACGTACCCGTTTCCCTTCTCCTAAATGCCATTCTGGGCAAATTCAAGCCAAGGTCCCTTCCTCCTCCAGGTGTGTGCTGTTATAGGGCCCCAACCCTCTCTTCAGGAGCCACCAACAGGTCTGTTTTGGTGGATCTCCACCCAGATGTACAGAGGAAGTAATTATTGCACAGTCATATCTATAGAGCGCTGTTGCTATAGGGCCCCAACCCTCTCTTCAGGAGCCACCAACAGGTTGGGTTTGGTGGATCTCCACCCAGATGCACAGGGGAAGTAATTAGTGCTCAGTCAGATCTATAGAGCGCTGTGTGCTGTTGCTATAGGGCCCCAACCCTCTCTTCAGGAGCCACCAGGTCTAGTTTGGTGGATCTCCACGCACATGTACGGGGTAAGAATTAGTGCTCAGTCAGAGCTATAGAGCAAAACGTGAGCTGTTGTTGGCCCTCCAGAAGAAGGTTGGGGGACACTGCTATGGGTGCAGTTCACTCCCTCCACTATGAGATGTGCTGGGGGTGGTCATACCTGGTTAAGCAGCTCTGTGTTGTGTTGTGTTGAAGCTGAAATAAGGCAGCACTAACATATGGAGGATGATAAAAAAAAAACCTGAAGTACCAGCTGAGGGCCATTGAATAAAACAAATACAGTAGTAAAGGTGGTGGAGAGATGCCAGAGAGAGGTGCACTGATCCATGCAGGCTAATAGGCTTTTTATAATGATGGGAAAATGATTGTGCTCTGCTTAACATAACTGGCCTGTGACCCACTCTGATGACTATCAGTCATTATCTAGCAGATCAGGCCTCCGGGTTTGGCAGAGAGGAGGCTAAGCAATGGGTCATTAATCAGTTCCTTCTCTGATCATCAAATCTCTCCGCTGCCCTGTCCCTGCCAGAACCAGTCTACCGGACCATCGGGGGGGTCACCTTCTCCACTGTGTTAAAGGGCAACTTGAAAATGTTTGAATTTTCTGCATACATTTGACCCAGAACTACATCAGAATGTAACACAAGTCCTGAAAGTAGATAAAGCGAATTAAAAATTAAAGGTGTGTGAATCTTTGCTTTTACTATCTGGTATGACCCCACCTTTCCCGTAATCGTTGATTAGTCCTGTACATCAACGTGGAAGCATTTTGAACCATTCCTCCATACAAACCAGATTCAGCCTTCATCTGTGTAATGTTATTGGGTTTCCTCACATGATCTTACTTGCTACAGGTCCTTCCACAACATTTCTATTGGATTAACCCAGACAAAAACTTGTGTTTTCTTTAACGGGTGTTGGCCTCGCTGTTGGCTAATCAAAACAAGCTTGGAGGGGGGGGTCATCCAGAATGCTGGAGTCCCCCCACCCCCCCCCCCCCCGCACATAACTCCCCCGAGCTTGCTTTGATTGGCTGACTGTGAGACCAAAAAAAATGGGGATTGGTTCAGTTTAAGGGTTAAACCCTTCAAATGGCGTGGGGTTTCCCCTATCCAGCAAAACGAGCCCAGGCACCAGCAATGGGGGCTGGTAGACCAGGGTACAGAGGCTGAGTGTCTGGCCCCCGGCCCTGAAGGCTACCCACTTGCATAGCCCATATGGGGCAAAGAACAGTTGTTCTCTGCCCTGATGAAGGCCCCGGGGGGGGGGGGGGGGGGAGGGGGGGTTGGAGGGCCCTTCGGGGAAGAGGAGACCCTGGTGCTGCATCCCGGACAGAGGTGAGTGTGTGTTTTTTTTTTTTTTGTTTGTTTTTTTTTTTTTTTTTTGTTCTCCTGGCATTTTCTCCCACTAGAACAGTTGCTTTCTCCTTGCAATCCTGCCATGCACACCATAGTTGTTTTGTGTTCTCCCAAACCCACTACCTTTTCAGTTGGGAGCCTAGCACAGACTATTATAAGCTGTGGGTTAGCGTGGCTCACCACAGACTCTATTTATGCCCTATTTTCAGGATACGTTTTAACCCCCTTTTTGCCTGTGCTGTGCTCGGGGCTTGAAGAGTCTATAAAAAGTGTCTGACCCTCCCAAACCCACTACCCCGGGTTAAGGGCCAGCACAGACTTTTATAGGCTGCCCTATTTAAGCTTTAGTTTTAACCCCATGGCTTGGGCTGCGAGAAAAGGAATATATGGAAAGTGTTTGTCCCACCCAAACCCACTGCCCACCACAGACTACTTATGCTATACAGACCACAGACTACTTATGCTATATTTTGGTTCCGGGGACCTGTTTTAACTCCCTAACATTTTGGGCAGTGAGAAATGCATACAACAGACCCTTGCTACCCTCTTCTGTTGAATAAACAGTCCACAACCTCAGTGCCAAGACCCTATTTTCCCAGTGTCCTGTTCAGGTCGCTCCGTTTCTGACATGTGGGTAATCCGCCACAAGGTGGCGCAGTGACTGCAAGATGAAAATCGAAGCTCCTCCCGGCTCATATAAGGCAGCTGTCTCCTAAAATCCCCCAGAGTTCTTCTTGCAGTCTGACTGCGAAGATGGTGCTATATCTCTCTGGATATCGCAGGCGAGCGGGGCATCCGAAGCCTGCCGGCCACTGCAGACCTGTTCCCACCTGCTTCCGGGGACCCATTCTGCCTCCCAGCTTTGGCTACGGAACTGGTGACAGTGGGGGAACGCAGAGGGTCAGGCGTTCACAGAGCTAGGCTCTGGGCCGCAGACCCTCTCCCAAAGGGTAGCTGGCCATAGGCAATGGTGAGCCTATTGGGGGGGGGGGGGGGAGGAACCACCTAGGGACTCCTTGTTTCCCTCATGCAGCCCACAAGCTTTATTGGTCTGGTGTATGTCTTTGACTTTTGCTTTATTGGTCTGGTGTATGTTTATTCGAAGTATGTCTCACACCCTGCTTCGGAAATAGTCATTACACTTGGGTTATGTCCAGTAGAGGGCGAACTTCTGCAGAGATGACTAGAAAAAAAGAAGCCCCTCCCGGTCCATAAATACCTGGGACCTCCCACACATTCCCCAGATTAGTCTCTGCAGAGGCGACGACGTGTCAAGATGATGGCTATCTCTTTCCTTTTCAGGTAAGCCGGGTGTACACCCGGCCCAATTTTTTTTCTGTTTCCACCCGGACTCCCTTATTAACTTCACTATGCCTCCCAGCTATGGCTGCAGAGTCTGGGTGAGGGTAGGGCACACCTTAGAGGTGTTTGTGACTAGGAGCTATGCTCCACCGCAAATCCCCCACCAAGGGGTAGGCGGTCGTCAGGTTACAGTGATCCTGACATGGGATGCCCTGTCCGTCATGAAGCCCTCGCTACATACACAAATGTAGCTATCGGCTTCCCCCCCATTACTCCCCGTTCCTGGTTAGTGGGGGGGGGGTCTGTGACTCCATTGTTTAATCCCCCCTGTGGTGTGTGTTTGATTTGATCAGTATGCTTGGTGCTATACACTTTACTATTATTGCTAGCGCGCCTTTATTGTTATTTGTTGCTTGTTGCGGCCCACACGCTCGCTCTCGGGCGGCGGCAGGCCGGTTTCGCCTATGCCGGCTCCTCAGCCTGGCCGGGGAGCGCGGCTCGATGTCGTTCAGTCAGGGGAAGGCAGCGGGGCCATGCGCTCCTCGCGCCTGTGACGGCCCGCCCCTATTGTTATGGCGCTCGGCCGGCCTGCGGCCCATTGGCTGGAGCGCGTATGTTGGGTTCGATTCCCGCGTCGGGAGGGGGCGGGGCCTTACGCGGCGTGCGATCCGTGTTGGCCCGCCTCCTTCCTTCTCCTGGCTCTGCGTCGCCATGTTCCCGGGCATCTGTGAGTGCCTCTCGTGGCCCCCTTTTGTTCCTTATACTTTTAATGTATTACGTTGCAACTATTATGTAGGCGCCCTTGCATTGCTTGGCGCATACCTTCTGGGAAGGCCCCGTAGGCATGTGTGTATATATAATTAATATATATATATATATATATATATATATATATATATATATATATATATTTCTTATGTATTTGTATTCTATATGTTTTTTATATATATTTGCCCTTATGTATTTTTTATACATTCTGGATGGCTGTATGCTTGTTGCTAATGGGGCCCCCACCCAGTGTGTCTTGCAGGTGGGATTATCGAGGCCTTTAGGGGTTTCTCCCGGTCCTAGGTCCCTTGGTCAAATTGGGGTTCTCTCTTATCATTACAAAAAATCCTCCCACTTACGGACTTTAAGGGGCATCCCGGGTAGCTTCATAGCGTAATTCCCATAGGTCATTGCGACTACCATAAAAAATCACCTTATGGAGGCTTCCCAGGATACCGGGCTCGGGCTCCCTTCGGGGCAACCCCAGCAGTGTGTGGTTTGTGGGGTATCCCTTGCGGGGGACAATGTGCTTATTTGTGTACCATGTGCATCTCATCACCTACACCCCCACGCCTGGCTTTGACCCCAAGTGACGTTGTCATGAGTGGGGAGTCGCAATCCGATGTCAGTGCCAGACGGGCCAACATTGAGAAAATGATTGCTAGTTCTGCGGCCAGGAAGGCCCCAGCTAAGTGACGGCGTTTGCCGCCCGCTGCGCCGGCTTTTGCTTATGACGGTTATGACTCCTTGTTGGGTCTGTTTATTCCCCGCTTGAAGAAGGGGAATTGTTTTCAGTATCTGATGGCTGTGATGTTCAGCAGCCCCTGGATGCTGATGCTGGTAAGGAGCGTGGGGATACACTTGTTATTCCCAGACTCCTGGCCTATATTTTTGAAGTCCTCGCTATTTCTCCCTTGCGGAGGCCCTTCTGCAAAGGGGGGAACTTTTTGTTTTGGGACCGCCAAGTCTCGTTTGGAGTTCCCGGATCAAAAACGTTTTACCAATCTGATCCTTAAAGAATGGGGAAAGCCCAGCCGGTTTCCTGTACCCTTCAGGGGTGGGATAGGATGTATCCCTTTCCTGTGGATGCGGTTAAAGCGTTGATTGTCACCCCAGAGGTCGACGCTCCGGTTCTGGGATTGTCCGATACATCGGTTGTACTCCCCCCCCCCCCCCCCCCCCAGATTCCACTACCTTTATGGATAGTGAGGACTGACGTCTCGACCAAATGGCTTAGTAATGCCTTTGCCTGCGTGGGTTCGGCCTAACGCCCGGTTTGTGCCTCTGCTCTCACGGCCGTGGCTACTGGAGCCTTAATAAGGGGTATGCTGGAAGGTACCCAACTGAATCCTTCCAGTGAGGAATTTACAGCGTTGACGCATTGAGAGATGTTTATTGCATTTGTCTTATCTGCTTTGGATGCACGATCCGTATGTGTAGCAGGACCTCAGCATTGCTTGTGGCTATTCGTCTTTCGGTTTGGTTGCGCCAATGGGCGGCTGATATTGCTGCGAAGTAGGCGCTCCCAGGGCTACCTTTCCTGGTTATGCGCCTGTGTGGTGATAAATTGGACTCAGTGGTGAAAGGAGGTAGGTTGCCTCAGCGCAAAAAGCAGCGCCGGCTCTTTCGGGGTACGGGCTCTTTAAATCCCTCCTTTCGTGGCTCTCGAGCGAGTAGGGGAATCTCTTACCCCGCGTTCAGAGGAGATTCCTGGGGTGGGGGCAGAGGACGCGCCCGAACCGGGACCGCCGGGGGTTCTAAACCCCAGACTGCTGCCCAGCCCACTCAGCGATGAGGGGGCGCTCTCACCCTCACGGGTGGGGGGACGGCTGTGGCTCTTCGCCTAGGTCTGGTTTCGGGAGGTTTCCGCGGATCCCCGAGCCGCGCAGGGACTTCTTGGCGGTGCAAAACTTTCGGGATATGGGGGTCGTTTGTCGTTCCCCCCCCCCTCGTAGAGGGAGGTCGGGGTTACTACTCCAACCTCTTTACTGTGCCCAAAGAGGATGGCTCCATGAGACCCTTTTTAGACTTAAAGATTCTCAACTGGTTCATCAGAACCAAGAAATTTCGTGTGAGGACTCTGCGCTCTGCTGTCAACTCCCTTCGTCCAGGGGACTTTATGGCTTCAATAGACATCAAGGATGCTTACCTTCATGTGCCGGTCTCCCTGGGACACCAATGGTTTCTCAGATTCGCGGTAGGTGACTAACTCTACCAGTTTGTGGATCTCCCCTTCGGGTTGACCTCGGTGCCTAGGGTGTTAACCAAGGTGTTGGCAGGAGTAATGGGTTTTCTCAGAGCCCAGGGCATTCGCATTGTGCCTTATCTGGACGCCCTTCTCATCACGGCATCCTCTCTCAGCCAGGCGGGGCTGGACACCAGGACGGTGGTGACCATATTGGAGTATCCCAAGTCTTCTCCCTGTCAAGGGTGGTTTCGTTTCTGGGCATGAATCTGGATACCATTCAGACCAGGGTTTTTTCCTACCCCAGTTAAAGGTGGGGGTTGTACAGGCTCTGATTGGTCTCCTTTTGTCAAACCCTCATCCGTTCATCAGGCTAGGGATGAGACTTGTGGGATTGATGGTGGCTTGTTTTGAGGCAGTTCCTTTTGCTCACTTTCACATGAGACCTCTTCAACTCCTTCTTTTATCAGCTTGGGACAGATGTCCTCTGGCCTTGAATCACTCGTTTGTGCTGTCTCCTCTGGTCCGGCAGTCCCCTCAGTGGTGGCTGGCCCGAAGAACCCTCTGGGGGGGCAGATCCTTTCTTGCGCCCCGTTGGGAAACGGCCACCACAGATGCAAGCCTGTCGGGCTGAGGGGGGGGGGGGTTCTGGAAGGAACTGTGGGGTCCTCAGGAGGCCCACATCCCCATCAACATTCTGGAGCTGAGGGCGGTCCAGTTGGTGCTGTCGCACCTGGCGCATCATCTCCAGGGGTTATTGGTTCAGGTTCGATCAAACAATTGGACTGCGGTTGCTTACATCAATCACAGGAGGGACTCGCAGCAGGAGTGCCTTCCGGTAAGTGTCTTTGATTCTTGCATGGGCTGAGAGCAATGTGCCATGCATCTCGGTGGTGTGCATTCCAGGAGTGGAGAACCTGGAAGCGGACTCTCTGAGCAGGGGGGTCTCTCGCCGAGGGGAATGGTTCCTCGTCAACAAGGTATTTCTATCCATCTGTTGCAGGTGGGGGATTCTGGAAGTGGATCTCTTTGCCTCCCGTCGCAACCACAGGCTCCTTGTGTTTGTGTCTCTGTTCCAGGATCCTCTGGCTCTGGCAGTGGATGCCATGTCTCTGGCCTTGCGAGATCTGGGTCTCCTGTATCTGTTTCCCAGCTATACTGGTGTGCCAGCTATACTGGTGTCCCCAAGGTGGCCAAGACAGGTGTGGTTCGCAGCCGTCGTGCGGCTGGTGGTCGATCAGTACAGGTTGCCCTGTTTCCGGATCTGGTCACTCAAGGTCAGCTATGTTACCCCAATTTACAAACGCTGGCTTTGACGACGTGGCTGCTGAGACCTCCATCTTAAAAGAGGAAGGTTTGTCTTATGCTGTGATCCAGACGCTTGTTAGGGCTAGGAAGAAGTTTTCCTCTCAACATCTGCTACAGGACCTGGTGGTCCTATACTGATTGGTGTGAGGCTAGGGCCTTGCCTTGTAGGGTGCTTTCGATTCCCAGTATTTTGGAGTTTCTCCAACACTGTTTGGACTGGGTTTTCAGCTTAGTACTCTAAAAGGGCAGGTCTCCGACCTTTCTTTCAAGGTTTGTTGCTTTTCATCCTTTGGTTAAGATTTTTTCCAGGGGGTCACTCATGTGCGGCCCCCTTGCAAGTCCTTGTTGACTGCTTGGGACTTGAATTTGGTTTTGTCGGCCCTCAAGGGGCCTCCTTTAGAGCCGGTGCAGGATGTTGCACTTTCTTTTCTCACACAAAAGGTTGCCCTTTTGGTGGCTATTACCTCTGTTTGTTTGATTTTGTTTCTGAGTTGGCGGCTCTGTCTATTCAGGCCTCTTGCTTTGAAAGACAGGACAAGGTGGTCTTCCACTTTAAGCCAGACTTTCTACCTGAGGTGGTTTTCTGCCTTCCATTTCAATCAGGGGCCCTGCAGTCTTTGGATGTTGTGCGTTGTGTGAAGTACTTTTTGGTGGCTTTTTCTCTTTTCTGTAGGACGGACGCCTTGTTTGTGGTGCCCTCTGGGCCCAAGAAGGGTTTGGTGCCGTCAAGTCTGCCATTAGTATATGGATACGTCAGGCCGTTGTTGGGACCTATTCTGCCAAGGGGAGGGATCCCCCTTTTTCAGATCACTGCTCATTCTACTTATACTGTTGGGGCTTCCTGGGCTTTTTCAGCACCAGGCTTCTGTTGAACAAGTTTGTACGGCTACTACTTGGTCTTCTGTTCACACCTTTTTCCAAGTTTTTATAAGGTTGATGTGTGGGCCTCAGCGGATGCTGTTTTTGGCCGCAAAGTTCTACAAGCTGCAGTGGTTTACTTTGTGCTCTTTTGCCTGTTGGGATGCCCACCCTTTTTGGACACTGCTATTGGATGTCCCAAGTGTAATGACTATTTCCGAAGCAGGGTGTGAGACATACTTGGAATAATACCATTTTGTGATTACTCACCTGTAAAATGGGTATTATAATGTCTCACACCCTGCTTCGCCCCACCCTGAGTTGGATCCTCTGTATGGTGATACTTTTTTCTCATAGATTTTATTTGCTCTTCCTGGTCCCCTTACTGCTTTCCTATACTGGGGAATGTGTGGGAGGTCCCAGGTATTTATGGACCGGGAGGGGCTTCTTTTTTTCTAGTCATCTCTGCAGAAGTTCGCCCTCTACTGGACATAACCCAAGTGTAATGACTATTTCCGAAGCAGGGTGTGAGACATATTTATAATACCCATTTTACAGGTGTGTAATCACAAAATGGTATTTTTGACTTCTGTCTTTTTCTGTACTCGCCTCCCTCGCTCCTGCTTCTCCTCGCCTCTCCTCCTGTTCGGCGCTGTGGGGGGAGGTCTTCCCCAGAGAGCGCCGTCGAGCTGACAGGCGCACTGGTACCTGCCGCACTGCGGGCGCGCGCTGCGCTCCGCGGCGGGGAGGGGTCCTCTCAGACTGCCTCCTTCTCCCTCCGGGCGCCATTTTCTCCTTCCTCTGGCGCCCGGAGTTTGCGCGCTTGGGGGGGGGGGGTTGGGGCGAGCGATCGCGGCACGCCCCTCGAGGTGCTTCTTTTGCCCAGCGATCGGCGCCATCTTCCTTGTGGCCTGCCTGCTCCTGAAGGGGCGCGCTGATCCTACCTCTACTATCGCATCTGAGCTTCCATTGGGTTGCTGTGCTGTACTGCCTGGGTCCTGCGCTGCTCCGCTGTCCTATTGTGGTCCGTGAGTCCAGCTTTCCTGTTTGTCTTTCTGTGCATGCGCTGTGGGATGCTCATGGGTTTTCCCCCCTTGTTCTTCCAGACGGGTACCATATTTGTGTTGTGGTTCCTCCCGGTCTCATCCATCCCCCCCCCCCCGCTCCCTACAGTCTCTTGTTAAAGGGATTTATTATAGGGATTTATTGGGGATTGTCCGGGTTTGGGTTGACGGTGCCTTGTAACCCGTTTTTATTTTGCTGCTAATCACCATGATGGAGGCTTCTGGAGATAGCGATCTTGGGGCCCCCTCTGGGCGGGTTAAGCTCTGTCTCATGTGTGGTACATGCCCTTTGTGTACCTTGCGCCCAAAGCGTTCTTTTGGAACAGGATGGCGCGAGAGCGCTGCTGTCCCTAGCCCTATTTTACCTACGGCCTCGCCGACACCCCCGCGCCTGCATTTAGCTCCCAGTGAGGGGGAAGCTAGCAGGGGGTCTCAAACGGATTTGACGCTCCGAGTGGCCAGCATAGAGCGACAATTATCGTGCTCGGCCACGTGCAAGAAGCAGCAGATTGAGCCGGGTTATTCGTTTTTTTGCTGATGATGATTATGAGGCTTTTGCTGGCCGAGACTCCATGGAGGAGGGTGAGTTGTTTCATGACTCTGACTCCTCAGGGGACCGACCAGGTGGCTATGACAGCGACCCTGGGTCTTCCTCGGACGAGGACCGGTGGCTCCTCGATGACATGGAGAAGTTGTTGTCTGCGGTATTTGAAACCTTGCACATTGTACCCCTGAAGGCGGCCAAAAAGAAGCAGGGGGACCTATTTCGGCCTGAGAAACAGCGTCTTGTTTTTCCTGAGCAAGGCCACTTCTCCAAGATGGTTTTGAAGGAATGGGAGAGGCCTAATAAATTGCCATCGGTGCCTAAGGGTCTGGACAGACGGTATCCATTCTCTGAGGAGTTGATTTGCCTTTGGTCCCGTCCCCTGGAGGTGGATGCTCCTGTTCTGGGGCTCTCCAATACCACGGTTATGCCGTCACCTGATACTGCTTCCTTGCGCGACCCTGCTGACCGGCCCATGGATCAGCTGGCTTGTCACGCTTTCACCTTTGTGGGTGCTGGCCTTCGTCCGCTTTGTGCCGCAGCCATTGTCTCCCTAGCCATCAAGAAGAAGGTGAAACGTCTTGTTGATATCGCCAGATCGCGCAAGCGGGCGGAGGAGTATAAGGATCTCCTAGCCTGCTCAGACTTTATTGCTTTTATAGCCTCGGCTATGGACGATAGTGTCCGGCTTGGCGGCAGGGCTTTGGCTCTGCTGGTTGCGCTCCGTCGCTCTATCTGGCTGCGGCAGTGGGCAGCCGACGCCGCGTCCAAGAAATCGCTCACTGGTATCCCCTTTTTGGGGCTTCGGTTATTCGGGGAGTGTCTGGATCTCCTGACTAAGGATGGGAGACTCCCTCAGTGACGGAAGCCTGTACGGCCCATTTGGGGCTCGTCTACTTTTCGCTCCTTTCGAGGAGGAAGTGGCTCTTCCTTTTTCAGGTGGCCGAAGAGATTTCTGGGGACGAGGTAGGTCCCGTGGCCGACCCAATCCTGCTTGGGGATCCAAGTCCAAGCCCCCTGCCAAGACCCCTCAGGCACGAGGAGGCGCCCTCACCCATTCGGGTGGGGGGACGGCTTCTGCTATTTGCTCACGGGTGGAGACTGCATGTCTCGGATCCGTGGATTTAGGAGGTGGTGTCCTCCGGTTACAAAATAGAGCTGGCAGCTTGGCTGCCCCCAAGATTTCTTCAGTCGCGGATATCCCAGAACCCATTGACTGCACAGGGTCTAAGAATGACTGTTCAACGCCTTCTGCTGTCCGGGGTGATTTGTCCGGTACCGCACCCGGAGCGAGGTCGACGGTTCTATTCCAATCTTTTCACGGTGCCCAAGAAGGACGGTACTCTGAGGCCTATCCTGGACCTGAAGGGTCTCAACAAGTTTGTCAGATTCAGACACTTTCGCATGGAGACCTTACGGTCCATGGTGAGCTCGCTTCGACCAGGCGACTTCATGACCACGGTGGACATCAGGGATGCTTACCTGCACATCCCTATATTCCAGGGACATCAGAAGTTCCTGAGGTTCGTGCTGGAGGATCAGCACTACCAGTTTGTGGCGTTGCCATTTGGGATTTCCTCAGCCCCCCGGGTGTTCACCAAGGTTCTGGCGGGCGTTATGGCCCTTCTGAGGAGCCAGGGCATCCGTGTTCTTCCTTACCTGGATGACTTGCTGATTGCTGCTCAATCTCTTCAACAGGCCGAGAGCGACACCCAGACGGTGTTGTCCACTCTCGAGGATTTCGGCTGGGTGTTCAATTACCCAAAGTCTTCGATCACTCCCTCATTGGTGAGGTCCTTCCTGGTCATGACCTTGGACACCTCTCGGGTCAAGGTTTTCCTCCCCCAGCAGAAGGTGGTCTTCAGACGCTGACGTGGACCTTATTTTCGTGCCAGCGACCATCCATCCATCTGGGGATGAAGCTGGTGGGTCTCATGGTGTCATGTTTCGAGGCTGTGCCCTTCGCTCAGTTCCACATGAGGCCTCTTCAATTGAATCTTTTGACCGTTTGGGATCGGACACAGGAGTCCCTGGAGCGAGAATTCTCTCTGTCTCCTCTGGCAAGGCGGTCCCTTGCGTGGTGGTTGGACTCTGGAAATCTTCTTGTGGTCAGGTCCTTTCTGACTCCTTGTTGGGAGATTGTCACCATGGACGCCAGTCTGACCGGCTGGGGAGGTTTTTGGCAATCGCTGAAGTTCCAGTGCCAGTGGGGCCCGCAGGAGGCTCACGTGCCTATCAATCTCCTGGAGCTGAGAGCAATCCGGTTGGTCCTGTTTTATTTGACCCCCCCATCTACGGGGTCATGCGGTCCAGGTCCGCTCGGACAATCAGACGGCGGTCGCCTACATCATTCACCAGGGTGGGACTCGGAGCAAGCGAGCCCTCAAGCAGGTGACCCAGATTCTGACTTGGGCGGAGGGCAATGTTCCCTGCTTCTCGGCGGTTTACATTCCCGGGGTGGAGAAGCAGGAGGCAGACTCCCTAAGCTGAGGGGTCTCTCGTCTGGGGGAATGGTCTCTCAGCAGCAAGATCTTTCACGCTCTGTGTCGCCGCTGTGGTCAGCCGGACGTGGACCTGTTTGCGTCCCGACACAATCACAAGCTTCCAAGGTTCGTCTACCTGTCAAGAGATCCTCTGGCCTTCGCCACGGATGCTCTGGCAATTCCTTGGATGGAGTTCGGGCTCCTTTATGCATTTCCTCCATTTTCACTCCTGGGTCGAGTGCTACGCAAGATAGCCGAGGAGGGGGTGCCAACCATTCTGGTGGCCCCTCGTTGGCTGAGGCGGTGTTGGTTCGCGGACATAGTTCAGATGTCAGTGGATTGCTACATCATGCCCGACGTTCTTCTCACTCAGGGGTTGCTACGCCACCCCAATTTACAAACGCTGGCTTTGACGGCTTGGCTGCTGAAACCTCCATCCTGATGGAGAAAGGGCTGTCTGCCCCGGTCGTGCGTACCATGATTCAGGCTCGGAAGAAATCTTCTTCCATGTTTTATTAGAGTCTGGCACGCTTACATTGCCTGGTGTGAGTCCAGGAGTCTTCCCTGTCGCACATTCTCCTTTTCTAGGATTTTGGAGTTCTTTCAACATTGATTGGATTTGGGTTTCCAGCTGGGCACCCTCAAGGGTCAGGTTTCGGCCTTATCTATTTTTTTCCAAGTTATTTCGGGACATTGTCTTGTCCTCATTGTATCCCACGCCTTTTAATTCTAAAGATAGGACCCTCCATGCCTTGGATGTGGTCAGAGCCCTTAAGTACTACCTGTTTGCTACGGAACTCTTCTGGAAATCGGATTCTCTTTTTGTCCTCCCTGGCGGGCCTCCAGCCGAATCCGCTCTCAGCAGATGGATCAGACAGGCGGTGGTGCAAGTGTACTCTGCCAAGAGAAAGGAACCTCCTTTTTGAATCACAGCTCACTCTACCAGAGCTATTGGAGCCTCTTGGGCCTTTCAGCACCAGGCTTCGGTTGAACAGGTTTGTAAGGCCGCTACTTGGTCTTCAGTTCATACTTTTTCAAAGTTTTACAAGGTTGTTGTTCGGGCCTCAGATGATGCTGTTTTTGGCCGTAAGGTGCTTC
The DNA here is from genome assembly GCA_027917425.1 of Gastrophryne carolinensis. NCBI lineage: Eukaryota > Metazoa > Chordata > Amphibia > Anura > Microhylidae > Gastrophryne > Gastrophryne carolinensis. The sequence goes on from CM051240.1 coordinate 48,621,921, forward strand.
AGGCGGTAGTGTCATGAACTACGTGCTGTTGTTCACTGGGGATCCCACCCTTTTTTGGGCAATGCTTTTGGATGTCCCAACTGCCATTACTTCTGGGACGACCTGGACTGGATATAGTGAAAAATACAATTCTGTGAAACTCACCTGTAGACATGTCAGAAATGGAGCGACCTGAACAGGACACTGGGAAAAATACAATTCTGTGACTACTCACCTGTAGAATTGTTTTTGGTAGTGTCCTGTTCAGGTTGCTCCATCCCACCCTTGTTCTGTTTTTTCCTTTGCCTGTTATGGTGATTATTGTTGTAGTTGTTTTTTTTTTCTTGTGAGAGTACATGCTGAAGCTATGTGATGTGACATGGTTTCCTGGCCTCCCGACATGTCTCTGTTTTACTGCTTTTGAACCACTGGGGGATTTTAGGAGACAGCTGCCTTATATGATCCGGGAGGAGCTTCGATTTTCATCTTGCAGTCACTGCGCCACCTTGTGGCGGATTACCCACATGTCAGAAATAGAGCGACCTGAACAGGACACTACCAAAAACAATTCTACAGGTGAGTACTCACAGAATTGTATTATTCTGTTTCATGTACACACAGAAGCGGGGGCGGATTGGGGCTAATAAACGGCCCGGTACTTTTTGGGCACACCGGCCCATCACTCCATTACAGGCAGTAAGTAGCATCCTTCATTACAGCGAGTGAGGGACATCCCACAGAGGCATGTTGCAGCATCTCCTGTTACAGGCAGCATCCCTCATTACGACCAGAAAGTAGCATCCCTCATTACGACCAGTAAGTAGCATCCCTCATTACAGCCAGTGGGGGCATCCCTCAGGACAGCCAGTGGGGGCATCCCTCAGGACAGCCAGTGGGGGCATCCCTCATTCCACTCCCTCCCCCCAATGCTGGGCCATAATAAGGCAGCAGGTGGGCAGGGTAACCGATTCATGCCTGCCTGCCCGCCGCTGCTGTTACCCCCCCCCCCCCCAGCCGCCCACACACTCACACACGCTGGTACCCGGTGGGCAGAGGGCAGATCTGCCCTTCTCTGCTGTTCTTGCCGCCGAAACTGCCCAAACACATACACACCAGCTCTTCATGGTTGTTCCACGCTGGTTAGTGTGCGGGCCCCATATAGCCGGCGTCCAATGAAAACAATGGACGCTGCCCATAGATGCCCACTACGCAACAACCAGGAAGTGCCAGTAAGCATGGGTGTGTTTGCGTGTGAGAGTGGTGGCGGCAGGGGGAACAGCAGCGAAGCACAGATCGGCCCACCACCCACTCTCCCGCATCTGTCATTCAGGGGTCGTGGCCTTTCCTGGTGCCGGCCTACCAGGATTTTCCAAGTATACAGCATGTCCTGTTTCACTAAATTCTTTACGTCTGGGTTATCCGCCACAAGGTGGCGCAGTGGACTGCAGAAAAGACTTGTGGCATCTCCTGGTCCTATAAAAGGCCAGGAACCTCCCACAAATTCCCAGTTTCCTTCTGCAGTCAGGACTGCGAAGATAAGAAGATGGCTCTCTATATTGCGCAGGTGAGCGGGGCTTACTAGCCTGCGGCCCTGCAGGACTGTTTCCACCCGTTCTGGACCCACTGCCTTCCAGCCTTGGCTGCCTGGTTCGGGTGAAGGTAGGCAGCACCAGGGTCAGGTGCTTAAGGAGCGATGCTCCAGACCGCATAACCCTGTACCACAAGGGTAGCCGGTTACAGGCCTTTATGGTGGGCCTCATGGGATGCTGTGACACTCGTTGCTTAGCCCCCTTTGGGTAAGGGTTCTATCCCCCCCCTCTTTCTTTTCCTGGGGCTGGGCCCTTGCCGCTGTTCTGTTGCCCTCTCGCTCTCTCCCTGGGCTCGGGGAAGGGGGGGGGGGGGCGGGCGGGCGGCTGGCTGGCGGGGGTTCCTCGGGGGGGGGGTTCTGTGTGTGTATTGCAATGTGTTTTTACTGTTTGTCACTGTGCCGCGCCGCCTTGTACGCCGCTCCGCGGTGGACGGCGCTATTTCTGAGGTGATTTTTTTCTTGTGTCATGGCGCTGGCGGGTCATGTGACCGCGATTTCGCACTCTTCGGGGAGGGCGGGACCTGCGGATGACGCGTTCTGCGTCATGTTGCCGCGGCCCGCCCCTCAAGGACTGCTCCGGAGCCGTTTTGATCTGCTGCGTCTGGGGCCCACGTCTCTCTCTGGAGCTGAGTCACGTTTCCTCTGCGGTCCGGCGGTTGCGCTGCTGATCCTATTGGTCCGTGAGGGGTTGCTTTTGTTGTTCTTCAGCTGTGCTGCGGTTGTTTATGGGTCTTTTTTGTGTCTTTTAGGCGGGACAACCGTAACTGTGGTTTATCCCGGCCATGCCCTTGTCATCTCCCACCTTCCCTAGCGGATTCTGGGCATCCCTGGGGGGGGGGCATCCCGGGTGGCTCTTGTAGCCATGACTCTGTACTGGCTGTGGGCCTATATTGATCACCATATGGAGGCTTCCGGGGATAATGTGCTTGGGGTTCCTTCGGGACAAGTCCAGCTGTGTGCCGCGTGTGGGGTATCCCCTGTGAGTGACGGTGTCAGGGTATGTGTGCCCTGCGCCCAGAAGGTACTTGCACTGCAGTCTGGGTTGCCTGCTACGCTGCCCAGCTCTGCGCCCCCTTCTACATCACCTACCCCCCCGTGCCTGCATTTGACCCCTAGTGAGGGACATGCTAGTGGGGAATCACATTATGACTTGGCTTTGCGGGTGGCCAGCCTGGAAAGGCATATTACTGGGCCTGCCCCCCGTAAGGCATCTGGAAAGAAGCGGCATTGAACTCCCGCTGTTTCCCTTTTTCCTAAGGAGGATGAGGGACATTATTCTTTCCCTGGCCTTTACCTCCTAGAAGAGGGGGAACTTTTCTCTGATTCTGATTCCTCTGAGGAACGGCAGGAGGTTTTATTACAGTACTGGGTCTCCTTTTGGAGAAGATCCATGGTCTCCCGAGGATACTGATAGGCTTTTGGCTCACATTTTTGAAGTGCTATGTATTACCCCTCCTGTGCCGGCTAAAAAGCAGCAGGGTGAGCTTTTTCATACCGTTAAACAACGCTTGGAGTTCTCTGAGCAGAACCACTTTAATAATTTGGTGCTCAAGGAGTGGGAACGTCCTAGCAGATTGCCCGCAGTGCCTAAGAGTTGGGACAGGAGGTATCCCTTCCCTGCTGATGTGGTTAAGCGCTGGTCGTGTCCCCCCCGAGGTCGATGCTCCCGTGCTTGGGTTGTCCAATACCTCGGTCATGCATTCTCCTGACACTTCTACTCTGAGGGATGGTGAGGACCGGTGTGTTGATCAGCTGGCCTGTCACGCATTTGCTTGTGCAGGGACTGCGCTGCGCCCTGTGTGCGCTTCTGCCATCACGGCTCTTGCTATTAAAGGGCTGCTCAAGTGCCTTTTGGATAATGCCTTGGATGCCAATAGGGGGGAGGAGTATAGATCCCTCCTGCTTTGCTATGAATTTGTTGCATTTATTCTTTCTGCTATGGATGATGCGGTCAGGATGTGTGGTAAGACTTCTGCCCTTTTGGTGGCTATACGCCGCTCTGTTTGGCTGCGTCAGTGGGTGGCTGATAATGCTGCTAAGAAGACTCTCACTGGATTCCCCTTTACTGGGCTACGGCTCTTTGGTGAGCGTCTGGATCTGTTTGCCAAGAATGGTAGGCTGCCTCAACGCAGGAGGCAGCCGCGGCCCTTTCGGGGGGCTGGTTCTTCCCTCCCCTCCTTCCATGCTCCCAGGTCTGGCCGGGGTGCACCGTTTGCGGGGACACGTAGAGACCCTTCATGTTCCAATCTTTCCAGGTCATCAGAGATTTCTCAGGTTCGCTCTGGAGGATCAGCACTACCAATTTGTGGCCTTACCGTTCGGTCTTACCTCGGCTCCTCGGGTCTTCACTGGCGTGTGCGTCTTTCCTTTACTGTAGTGTGCAGCCTGAGTGGCAGCATCATTCACTTGTTTTTTACGTTTTCTTTACCATAAACTGACTGTGTGTCTTATCTTCTGCTTGTCATTGCGTTACCGCCGGTTGGAGCTTTCGCGCTCTTTGGGGGAGGCGGGGACTTAGGCCAGAGCGGGCCCGCCCCTCGAGGTTCGCTTGGCGCCATTTTGATGGTCGCGCGCGTGGTTGCGATCCCCCCCCCCCCCCCTTGGACATGTAAGTGCCCTCCTGGGCGTTTTTTTGTTCCTATGATCTTTTGTTCAGCTGCGCATGGCTCTGACACCCCCCTTATCGGGTTCACATAAAATATTCTCCCACATTCCTAGCGGGTCTTGGGGCATCCAGGGTTGCCTATTGCATAAATCCCTGTGGGCATATTGCTCAGATAATCACCATATGGAGGCATCTCAGAATTATGTACCCGGGGTCCCTCGGGGACCCGGGTCTGCGGACCGTGTGCTGAACAGGCACTGACCCTGCAATCAGGTTTACCAGTGGCTGCACCTCGCTTCAATACACCTGTCTCCCCGTGCTTAAATCTCACTCCTGATGAGTCGCACTCGAGTGGGGATGACCAGCAAGTCGTGCTGCGCAGGCTGCCTACGGCTGAGCAGGTGATAGCTAGTTTGGCGGAGCGCTTGGGCCCTGGAAAGAAGCGGCCCCTGCCACCTCCTGGTTCTCTGGTTCCTACTGAAACTGAAGAGTCTGCTGCTATGCAGGACCTTGCTCCTTCTGATGAAGGTGAGCTATTCTCCGATTCGGGCTCCTCGGATGAGATGCCTTGGAGCCGTGTTGATTCTGGCCCAGGTTCCTGGGGCCTGTGTGACACTGATGAACTACTTATAAAGATCTTTGAGGTTTTGTAAATCTCTCCTCCTGGAGAGGCTCCCAAGCCTAAGAGGGAGAGTTTCCACACAGCGACACTGCGCTTGGAATTTCTGAAACAGGAGCATTTCCAGGCTCTTATATCCAAAGAATGGGAATCGCCTTGTAAACTTAAAGGGGTTCCAGGAGTCTGGGATTGGAAGTACCCTTTTCCCCCTGATGTGGTTAACTTCTGGTCAGCACCTCCCGTGGTGGATGCACCGATTATAGGGGTTACTAACCCCCCATTCATGACTGCTCCTAATTACCGTACCCTTCGGGATGCTGAGGACCGGCGCATTGACAGACTGGCTTCCCACGCCTTTTCGTGTGCAGGGACGGCTCTGCGCCCGGTCTGTGCCGCGGCCATCACTGCGCTGGCCGCCAGGACCCTCATTAGAAAGCTACTTGATCACCAACCTGAGGATCTCCCCTGGGAGGTCTTTAATGCACTCTCAGATTGTGATGTGTTTGTGAGGTTTATCCTCTCATTGTCCCTTATTCGCTATCTCCATTCCTTGGATTCGGTTCAGGCTTGAACCTTCTTCCTTGGCAATATGTGGACTCCTGGTTACATGGGCTCTGTCCCCCTTTGCTGTCACCTTACTTTCACCAGGCAGGATTGCAGCTGGTGGGCCCGTTGGTGGCGGATCAGATGTTGTCCCTTATATTCTGAGCCCTTGGGCTCTTCGGCACAGTAGCTTATTAATCCTGGATGGGGTTCCGGCACCCCTGGAGCTAGGTCTGTGCTCATTCCCCCTTGGTATGGTGGTTCCTCTTGAGCTGGTTAAATTCAAGGAACCTGTCAGGGGCAACCCCTCCCTTTCTTGCATCTTCCTGTAGATGGTCACCTTGGGTACCAAGTCTCGCAGGTTGACGGGGGGGGGGGGGGGGGATTTTCTTCTACTGCTTTTGTTAAAACAGTGAGCCTTCAGTTGGCTCTATCTTGCTGGACTACTCCTCCTCAGGACCTGTCTATTTGGGGACTCTTGGCCTGTCGAAGGACAGTGGCCTGTATTTATTATCAGTCTGGAACTTGGAGCAGGATGATTCTCCTGGAAGGTTTCTGATCCTGATCTAGGTGGGGGTCAACGTTCCCTGCATCTCAGTGGTATTCGCTCCAATGGATGTCTTTCAGTGGCAGGTTGTGCTATCCTGGTGTTCCTCTGAGAGCCAACTAGGGTGGCTCTGTTGGGCCCCGTTAATATCACAGGGGCTCTGCCCTCGTTTTTACTGCCCCAGAATATTCTGACTCTGGTCATGGGGGCTTAGTAATTCTATGTCTGGACATTCTGTTTTATATGTTTTTTCTTCGTTCACCCTGCTAGGCAGGGTTCTGCGCAAGATTGCGCTGATAAGGGGGGACCCGTGATACTGATGGCCCCTGGGTGGCCTAATGGACTGGTTCGCAGATGTTTCTGCTGAGGACAGCGGACCTGTACGCTCTCTCAGGAGTGCGGTTCTGCCCTTTTCAGGCTCCCTCTTATGTCGCCCCAATCTACAGGCTCTAGTCTGATGGTTTGACAGTTGATTCATTCACCCTTTTGGAGACGGGTTTATCTTCTGGGTGACCTTGTCTATGGGGGGCTAGGAGCAAGCTTCTTCTTCTTCCTCCTTCTATTATAGGGTATGGCGTACCCATATTGGCGTGAGTCTAGGTCTCTCCCCTGTTGGACGTTCTCTGTTCCCAGGGTTCTAGAGTTATTACAGCATGGGTTGGGGTTGACTCCCATCTCGGTACTCTGAAGGTTCAGGTTCTGTCCTGTCCGCCCTTCCGTAGAAGTCTTGTTCAGTCTTCCTTGTTAAGCTTTCTTTTGGGGATTGCTCAGGTGCATCTCCCAGGTAGTTCTATGGTCCCTGTTGGGATTACTTTTTATTCTGTTTGCCTTGCGGGTTGTTCCCTTTGGACCTATCCCGGATGCTGTCTGAACTGTTCTTACTTCCAGTTGCCCTTCCGGGGGCTGTTGCTTCAGTCAGACTTGTGCCTGAGAAGGTGGCTCTGTTTAGTTAGCCCTCGTTCATTATATATACACCATGATGTGGTGGTATTCCGCCTTACATCGGACCTTATGCCCAAGGTGGTGTCTTATGCTCATTTATTCAAATCCTTTTGTCTGCCTCTGGGCCTTATTCTTAGTAATGCCTAAGTAAGGGGGTCTACATTCCCTCAACGGGGGTTGAAGTTTTCCTGGTTGTCTCTTGTCCCTTGGGGGGACTGATGTCCCTTGGGGTTTGTGGGCGCCTCCATACGTATGCGCCTGATCTCACCTGCTTCCAGGGGTTATGCGCCCTTTGGACTGGTCTTGCTTGGACGGATTGTCCTTTCTGGTCCCAGGTAAGGGTGTTGGCTTCTTGCTGATCCTTGTTAGTGTAGTGGTCAGTATCCCCGCATGCGGGAGACCAGGTTTCAATTTTCCTGATGGGGGGAGCTCTGAGTTTTACCAAGGCTACTGTTGCATTTGGTCTGGTCAGGATGTTACTCTGGACTATTCCTTTAAGGGGAAGAATCTCCTTCTCTTTTTATTCTGTTTCTACTTGTGCCTGGGTACCTTGGGCCCTTCAGCACCAGTTTTCTGTTAATCAGGTTATTGCTAGACCGCTGCCTGTTTTCTGTTCATACCTTTCAAAGGTTTTTATGAGGTTGACGTTAGAGCCTTTGCTCATGTCGCTCTTGGTAGCAAGGTTCGCAGGTGACAGCGCCTTTACTGTCTGCTGTGCCTTTTTTGATGGGAATCCCACCCTGCTTTATGGACACTGCTATTGGATGTCCCACGTGTAATTATTATATATGGAGCAGGACTTACTGTATGCTTAGAATAATACAATTCTGTGAGATACTCACCTGTAGAATTGGTATTATACGCATACAGTACATCCTGCTCCACCCCACCCTGGTTTTACTTTTTTCTGGATCCCCTGTATGGTGATTGTTATCATTGCCATTGTTACCAGTTTGGTGGTTGGTTTCTCTCGGCTTCTTTTCTCACTGCTTTTCAATACTGGGGATTTGTGGGAGGTCCCTGGGTATATGAAGGGCCGGGAGGAGCCTGTTTTTGCATGTCTGCAAGTGAACAGCGCCCTCTGGCGGAGGATTACCCACATGTAATTATTATATATGGAGCAGGACGTACTGTATGCGTATAATACCAATTCTACAGGTGAGTATCTCACAGAATTGTATTTTCTACTTTCTTCATCCCTCCATTCGGCAGGGGATGCAGTTGGTGGGCCTGATGGTGTCATGCTTCGAGGCGGTCCCCTATGCTCAGTTTCACATGAGACCTCTTCAGCTGCACCTCTTGTCAGTGTGGGATCGGGACCCTGTGTCCTTGGATCAGGAATTTGCTCTGTCCCCTCTGGTCAGTCAGTCCCTCTCGTGGTGGCTGGACTCAAGGAATCTTCTAATGGGCAGGACATTTCTGCCCCCGTGCTGAGAGACTGTCACTGCAGATGCCAGTCTGACAGGTTGGGGGGGCTTTTGGGAGTCTCTGAAGTTCCAGGGTCAGTGGGGCCCTCAGGAGGCCCATGCTCCCATCAACATCTGGAACTGTGGGCGATAAGGTTGGTTCTCTCCCAGTTGACCTCACACCTTCGGGGTCGGGCGGTTCAGATCCGATCGGACAACCAGACGGCGGTTGCCTACATCAATCATCAGGGAGGGACTCAGAGCAAGCGAGCCCTCAAGGAAGTGTCCCTGATACTGTCCTGGGTGGAAGAGAATGTCCCCTGCATATCGGCAGTTTACATCCCCGGAGTGGAAAACCTGGAGGCAGACTCCTTGAGCAGGGGGATGTCTCGGCTGGGGGAATGGTCCCTCAGCAACAGGGAGTTTTGCTCCCTGTACCGTCGCTGGGGTCTGCCGGATGTGGACCTGTTTGCGTCCTGTCACAATCACAAGCTTCCATTCTTTGTCTCTCTGTCACAGGATCCTCTGGCCTTCGCCACAGATGCGCTAGCAATGCCTTGGAAGGGGTTTCGGCTCCTCTGTGTTCCCTCCGTTTCCTCTGTTGGGCAGGGTGCTGCGCAAGATAGCCCAGGAAGGGGTGCCAACCATTCTGGTGGCCCCCTGTTGGCCAAGAAGGGTGTAGTTGGCAGTAGATCAGTACGTCTTGCCCATGGATCCAGACCTGCTCACTCAGGGGCAGCTGCGCCATCCCAATTTACAAACGCTGGCTTTGACAGCTTGGCTGCTGAAACCTCCATCTTGATCAGACCTGGGCAATGTACGGCCCGCGGGCCGTATACGGCCCTTTGCTAGGCTCTTACCGGCCCGGGCTGAGCTGGCCAGTAAGAGACGCAGAGGAAGGGAAAACATGCCAGACTCGACGAGCCGAGTGGCCGATCGGCTGCTGCTTAACTTAGGTGATCGCCTGTGTACAGTGTGAGAGGCTTAGGTTAAGCAGCAGCTGATCGGCCGCTCGGCTCGTCGGGTCTGGCACATTCTCCCTTCCTCTGAGGAAGCCAGACCCGATGAGCCGGTGATAGAGACCTGGGGACTTTGGAAGGACAGAGTAGGAGCTCCAGAGCATCAGTAAGTCTGCTCAGAAAGATTATGTAGTTTGCTTGTGTTTTCCCTTCCTGCCTGCTGTCTCTTTTTCACCATGTACCTGCCCACCATGCTCTCACCATGCCCCCTTCTTGCTGTCCACATGCTCTCACCATGTCCCCTTCCTGCTGCCCACCGTGCTCTCACCATGCCCCCTTCCTGCTGTCCACATGCTCTCACCATGCCCCCTTCTTGCTGTCCACCATGCTCTCACCATGCCCCCTTCCTGCTGTCCACATGCTCTCACCATGTCCCCTTCCTGCTGTCCACCATGCTCTCACCATGTCCCCTTCCTGCTGTCCACCATGCTCTCACCATGCCCCCTTCCTGCTGTCCACATGCTCTCACCATGCCCCCTTCCTGCTGCCCACCATGCCCCCTTCCTGAAGTCCACCATGCTCTCACCATGTCCCCTTCCTGCTGTCCACCATGCTCTCACCATGTCCCCTTCCTGCTGTCCACCATGCTCTCACCATGCCCCCTTCCTGCTGTCCACATGCTCTCACCATGCCCCCTTCCTGCTGTCCACATGCTCTCACCATGTCCCCTTCCTGCTGCCCACATGCTCTCCCCATGCCCCCTTCCTGCTGTCCACATGCTCTCACCATGCCCCCTTCCTGCTGTCCACATGCTCTCACCATGCCCCCTTCCTGCTGTCCACATGCTCTCACCATGTCCCCTTCCTGCTGTCCACCATGCTCTCACCATGCCCCCTTCCTGCTGTCCACATGCTCTCACCATGTCCCCTTCCTGCTGTCCACATGCTCTCCCCATGCCCCCTTCCTGCTGTCCACATGCTCTCACCATGCCCCCTTCCTGCTGTCCACATGCTCTCACCATGTCCCCTTCCTGCTGTCCACCATGCTCTCACCATGCCCCCTTCTTGCTGTCCACCATGCTCTCACCATGCCCCTGCTGTCCACCATGCTCTCACCATGCCCCCTTCCATGCTCTCACCATGTCCCCTTCCTGCTGTCCACCATGCTCTCACCATGCCCCCTTCCTGCTGTCCACCATGCTCTCACCATGCCCCCTTCCTGCTGTCCACCATGCTCTCCCCATGCCCCCTTCCTGCTGTCCACATGCTCTCACCATGCCCCCTTCCTGCTGCCCACCATGCTCTCACCATGCCCCCTTCCTGCTGTCCACCATGCTCTCACCATGCCCCCTTCCTGCTGTCCACCATTCTTACACTTTGCCCCAGCTGATATGAGCTCTCCTTCCAGACTGCCAGAAGCCAAGGGCTTCTCTGATTGGCTGGGAAATTATCACATCAGAACGTTTGAAGTGGACCAAAACCCTGCTTTATCAGCCTGGGAATCTTATAGATCCCCTCCCCGCGGGGCATCCAAAATCGGGATGCCCCGCTGTGTGAAACCCCCAGGTCGCCCATAAACTCACCTTCTTTCCCAGTTCAACGGCGCATGCACGAGCTGCGGCCGCATGCCCGCTATCCCTCTAGCAGGGCGCGTGCCTGTGTCAGCCATTTGAGAATGGCCAGCGCGGGCGCGCTCCCTGTTAGAGGGAAGCTCGAGATGCAGCCGCCAGCGCACTCAGAGCCGCTGAGCTTAGACGTCGCTTAGACGCCCATAGCTCAGCGGCCCTCCACAATATTTTTAGTTTCTCATGTGGCCCCATGGAAAAAATAATTGCCCACCCCTGATCTTGATGGAAAAGGGGTTGCCTGCCTCTGTTGTTGATACCATGATTAGGGCTAGGAAGAAATCCTCGTCCTTTATCTACTACAGGGTCTGGCATGCTTACATTGCCTGGTGTGAGTCCAAATCTCTTCCCTGTCGGGTGTTTTCTATTCCCAGGATTCTGGATTTCTTGCAACATGGTTTGGATTTGGGCCTTTAACTTAGTACCCTCAAAGGTCATGTTTCAGCTCTGGCAATTTTTTTCCAAAGATCTTTTGCCAATCACCGTTTGGTTAAGACTTTTTTCCAGGGGGTTTCTCACGTGCGTCCGCCACGTAAGCCTATGTTACTAGTTTGGGATCTGAATCTGGTGTTATCTGCTCTGCAGGGTCGTCCCTTTGAGCCTCTCCGTGAGGCCGCTTTGCCTATTTTGACTCTTAAAGTAGCCTTTTTGGTGGCTATCACTTCTGTCAGGCGTGTTTCTGAGTAGGCGGCGCTATCCATCAAACCTCCTTATTTTGAGAGGCATCAGGATAAGGTGGTGTTTCGGCTTAAGCCGGATTTCTTGCCTAAGGTGGTGTCTGCTTTTCATCTCAATCAGGACTATAGGGTCGATTCAAAGAAACATGTAACAGCTTTGATTTTGGTGCCGATCATCCTATTTTTCCCGTACGCTCGTGCGTTCGTATGAACTTGCGAGTGATTCTATAAGCAAATACGTTTCTATCCTAAAATGTACGTCCGTTCGTATGGCAGTTCGGGAATCAGACCTATGTCAGTTTCCATCCTGAATTTTCCGTTTCATTTCTCAGGTTGCAACATTGGTTTTGCCCTTTTCCTTTTTTGTCTGGACGTAAATCCTTCTGATCTTGCGGCTGCGCACTACAAACTTACCTCATTAAAGTGTGCATTCTAAATATTTGGTATTTTATTTTTCTTTATTTCATTCATTTTGTAGTAACCAACCATTAATGAATGCATTTGCATAAGTAAATCTTACTTTGTTTAATTTTTAGTTAACTTGCATTTTTTACTTGTGGATTTAATTTTAATATTTTGGCTTCAAATGGTACAACTTAAAATTTTGTGTGTGGTTACCCACACCCTCTCCATACAGATTGCTCTCAAAAATTAAAAAACACCCAGCAACTTCGGCATGTTATGAGTCTAGAAACAGCCAAGATGGCGGGTCAGGTATTATCGGGCAGCCTGCAAACAGAAAGGGCCTTGTGACTGTGTTGCTCTGCATTCTTTGATTTCTGACCTTTCCGTGCCCCCAGCTCTGCTGTGTCTGTGCAAAATACAGCAGTAACCCACATCCTGCACTTTATCCCGCTCTCCTCTCCTCAGTAAGTGTGATGCATCTGACCAAAGATGAGCTAAAATAATTAAACAAAGCAAAGGTAAACAACTACACCAATAAATTCAATCTAAAAATATTATTCTAGTACATCAATTTAAAAATAAATAACAAAGGACATAAGTTTCTTTAATTAACGCAAATATATGGATGTATTGCAAAATAAAGGTTTACATGCAAAGGACTAATTAAGGTCCACATTAAAATGTTTTTATAAGGCATACATGAATCAGGTATGCATTGCTATACAATTTATGGCCTCGGCCATGCTGATACATGCAGTTCATTGGAGCTCAAGACGCGCAGACTCCTCCACATAGCCAAAAAACCTGTTCAAGAACAGCAATCCGACTGCTAAAAGGTGTCGGAAGTGGCTTTCTTTTAAAACGTATTTAGAGGTTGGAAAACTGTTCTCTGAATCACACCTAAACACATCCGATTATCCTAAGTTTTACGTTTTGATCCTAAGTTTTAGGATTTGATCCTAAGTTTTACGTTTTGATCCTAAAATTTAGGAACGAACTTCCGATGATCGTAAGAGCATATACGCATTCGTACGTAGGCTCGTGCGAGTCGGAAATGGCCAAAAAAACAGGAAAAAATTACTAACACCCACCCAAACTTACGATTCTCGATACGAAATCAATTAACTTTTGCTCTTTGAATCGAGGGGATTGTCTTGCCTTCATTGTGTCCTAACCCTGCTAATTCCAAGGAGCGAACACTGCATTCTTTGGATGTGGTCAGGGTTCTGAAGTTTTATTTGGTAGCTACTGAATCATTTAGGAAGTCTGATGCTCTTTTTGTTTTCCCTTCTGGACCTAGGAAGGGTTTGCCTCTGGCTAAATCCACTATCAGCAAGTGGATCCGTCAGGCGGTGGTGCAAGCCTATTCTGCTAAGGGGAACGAACCTCCCTTCCGCCTTACTTGCCTCTTGGGCTTTTCAGCACCAGGCTTCTGTTGAACAAGTTTGTAAGGTAGCTACTTGGTCTTCTGTTCATACTTTTTCTAAGTTTTACAAGGTTGATGTTAGGGCCTCAGCTGATGCTGCTTTTGGCCGCAAAGTTCTTCAGGCGGCAGTGGTTTGAACTGTCCGCCGTTGCTCTTTGGGGATCCCACCCTACTTTACGGACACTGCTTTTGGATGTCCCAGACGTAAAGAATTTAGTGAAATTGGACGTGCTGTATACTTGGAAAAATACAATTCTGTGAGTACTCACCTGTAGAATTGTTTTTGTAGTATACAGCACGTCCTGTTTCATCCCTCCCTTGTTATCATTATTGTGGTTACCTCTGTATGGTGATTTGTTCAAATGTTTGGTTGGGGTTTCCTTCATTATTATTCTCCCGACTTCTTGTCTAACTGCTTTGTAACACTGGGAATTTGTGGGAGGTTCCTGTCCTTTTATAGGGCCGGGAGATGCCACAAGTCTTTTCTGCAGTCCACTGCGCCACCTTGTGGCGGATAACCCAGACGTAAAGAATTTAGTGAAACAGGATGTGCTGTATACTACAAAATCAATTCTACAGGTGAGTACTCACAAAATTGTATTTTTGCCCGGTATGCCCTATGGCCAGCCCGCCCCTGCACAGAAGTTTACCTCTGTGTTTGGAGTTAATGGGGGCAGACACAATACGTTTTTGGGAGAATCTTCTTTTTTTTTTTTTACTAGAACTACTAGGGGGTTAAAGGAACCTTTTAGGGTTAAAGTGGACCAACACCCAGGATTTTCACTATCCTGGGTGTTGGTCCACTTCAGCGGGGCATCCGAGATCAGGATGCCCCGCTGTGTGAAACCCCCCCAAAAGCCCCAAAAAACTTACCTTTTCGGCGACGGATAACCCGCCGCCTCCTGTAAGAGGGGCGCGCGCCCGCGACGGTCATTTGCAAACGGCCGGCGCGGGCGCGCGCACTGCTAGAGGGGCGCACGGGAGGCGGCGGCGGCGGCTGATCCGTCGCCGATAAGGTGAGGTTTTTTTGGGGCTTTTGGGGGGGGTTTCACACCGCGGGACATCCCGATCTCGGATGCCCCGCGGTGAGGGAGGTGTTCGGCCCCGGAATCTTATAGATTCCCGGGCCGATCACCCCTGGGTGTTGGTCCACTTTAAGGCACTGTTGAGGGTGCTCTTGTGGTTTAGGCAGGCCCTATGTAGAAAAGGGTGGAGGGGTAGGGTTACCAAAATGGTGTCTTCCCCTGGGGGCCCTGGCTTCACAAATTGGAGTGTGGATAATTATATAAATAAAGTGGTCTGACTCCCTAGTAATACAGCGGGGGGGGGGGGGGGGGAAGGTTCCTTCATTCTCTCCCTAAATCGTTCAGGGAGGGAAAAGGTGTGGGAGGTTTGTGCAGACCTTATGAGAATGTCCCTGAATTATGCAAATTTTAGCATAGTGTGCACATGTCATGAAAAACAGGGAAACACAAACAATAATCTAGTAACAGAAAGTGTTCACTATAAATGGAACACGTACAAATGATAAACCAGTAGCGGGTTTGCAGTTTGTAGCAAGTCATAAACAGTCTGTAGCAAAAAGTTTGTAGCAAGTATTGGTTTATTGTTTAGGCTTTCTGCAGACGCGTTTCGTGGTGAATGCCGCTTTTTCAGTGCACATACAGCTCATTAGTAAAATGACTGTGGTTTAAATACAAAGAGATTGATTATTGGTAACTTTCAGTGTTATACATGATCTGTTTAGTCATATAATAGATTGTACATACATAATTGCCTTGCGTGATTCATTTGTGAAATCAGTGTCTTTCCGTGCCTTTATCCTCATATGTCTAAGGGATTTAGCCTAGTAGGGAGTTGGATGTGGGGTAAGTATTAGAAATAATTTAGGTCCTATGTACAGTAGAAGTGATAGTATGGAACGGCAAGCATCAGGTAGAGGGGCTCCCAGGTTTCTTAGTGTAAGTCAGATGCAGCAGGTTAGGAGTTCCTTAGATGTGAAACGAGAAGAAATTTGTAGCGTGTACCTAGACCTCCTAAGAGTGCGTTTACCCCCATCGCACATAATTGCGTACACTCACAGCTCTGTCACTACTGCTTTGTGCAGCGATAGAAAGACAGACATGAGCCCGTCCTGACAGGTCCCCTCTCCCCGGTGATCGGGATAAATGATAGAACCAAGCTGGGGGGGATGAAGGGACACGGCTGTTTGAGTCTGACACAACCAATCCATCGAGCTAAAGCGAGAGGGAGGGAGAGCGGCGAGGGGACCCAGCCGAGGAAACGCAACATGGAAAGAGCGTAAATAGCCATTCATCATAAAGTCACTATATAACGGGGACATTGCCATTTGCCAACATAGTTATCCAGAGCGAACAACTGGCCATTAAGATACTGGAGATGATGGGAAGCCATAAAGGCAGAATTCATTAAGGTGGCAGGCCGAGGACAGAGAAGGAATGTCATTTGTGTGGCCGCCAACGCAAGCAAACCTTCATTTATTTACTGTGGACATTAGGAACGCACAATGAATGAGCTGACCTCTAGTGCCCTAAAAAATAAAAATCCATTTGTATTTCCAGACATGGGTGTCTAAGAAACTGTTTTTAAGGGGGAACATGTTTTTTAAGCAAACCTTCATCTTATAGCTGCCCTGCACCTATGTGGTTACTTGCTTAGGACGCTCGATCGCCCCGTGCCTGGAAGTGGTCGTGGCTCGATCTGATTGTGTTGTGTGTGGCTTAGATAGTGGAGAGAAAAAAAAACTTTGTGGATACGCACAGCCCTATGTGTAAACCAAAGGTGCTGGCTCATAGGACGAACAACCCAAACAATTTATAGAACTGGGATTCTAGATATATCCCAACATGAGCCGCACGCCAATATAAAATCAGATCATTTATTATAGCAACATAAACAACTACAGAGTATCACATGAAAGGACACTATTTAAAAACATATATACAAATAAAACTAACTGAAGGAGAAACTCAAAGCAATTGATTATTATGCAGCAATAAAAATAAATAGTATATTATTAATAAATGTTATATACCATGTAAGCTGCTTAGATAGCGGATAAAACGCCACGATTTTGTGTTCTGGTGGCAGCCTTGTATAGCCACGCGCGCTGCCAACTGAACAACTTCTAACAGCGTGGTGACTCACCTGGAGTGCGATTGGCCGGTTTGATCAGATGAACAATCAAGTCTGATCAACCTGTGCAATCGTCTCTTCCATGCTTGGCTTGAATAGTTATTTATACTTACCTCTTTCATGCTTTAGCCTTAATTCACAAAGAGTTGAAAAAAACTCTCACGGTAGTAAAAAATTCAATTCATGAGAAAAAAGCCTGAGAATTTTACTGTTAGTGAATAACCAGATAGAAATACAATGAAAGTCAATTTTACTACAGGTAAAAAGGGGTAAAACATTCAATACCTTTTTCAGGAGTAAAAAAGTGCCATTAACCTTCATTGTCTTCCTATCTGGTGATTCAGTAACAGTGACATTCTCAGGCTTTTTCTCATGAATTGAATTTTTTACTACCATGAGATTTTTTTTCAACTCTTAGTGAATCAAAGCCTTTGTCTGGATAGGTATTTATACTAACTCGGTATGACCTAGATAGGTATTTATACTTACTTGGCTTGGCCCTCATGCAATCTGCTGGTGGGTGTGCACAGTGGACATACTGCCCTGTACTTACCCGCGTTCCAATGAAGTAGACTGTTAGGTGAATAATAAAGGGAATGTGAAAAAGTAAGAAACACGGATGTAATGAGGGTTGTCATAAACCCCAGATGTATTATTATTATTGTTTATTTATATAGTGCCATCATCTTCCGTAGCGCTGTATTATCTCCTGTTCCTGCACAGCATTACGTGAACACGTGCACGGTACCACAGCAGCCAATAAGGTTTGTGGGGCAGACTTTGACAGTGCTGCGCATCCACCCACCTTGTAAACACGACAGATCACTGGCAGGGGCGTACATGTTTTATAGGGCCCAACAGCCTAATTCTTAACGTGTTTCCCCAAAAATAAGACAGGGCTTATATTAATTTTTGCTCCGAAAATAGCTGCTAGGGCTTATTTTTAGAGGATGTCTTATAGGCGGCTGGGCAGATGGTGGCGGCAGTAAAGCAGCTCTAGTACAGTATGTGCACAGAGCCGGCTGGCAAGGGGGGGGCGTGCGGGATATCGCCATGTGCCCAGCCTAGCGGCAGGCTGGGGTAGAACCAGCAGGATCAGACATTTCACTCCGAACAGACAAGCTTACCTGCATGACTTGATGTGTCCTTAACCTCCTTTACAGCCGTGATGTGTCCTCACCCACCTTTAGAGCTGGTCCCACTCCTCTGCTGAAGCCCGGCAGGATTATGAATTGTTTCTAGGGGTGATTTCCCGAGGTAGGGCTTATATTTCACACATGAGCAAAAATGTCAGAAAAATCTTACTAGCCCTTATTTTTTTCGGGTTAGGTCTTATTTTGGGGGAAACAAGATAGTAGCCCCCCAAGAAGATCAGATATACTGTACTTACTCTTGCTGCAGACTGCTGTGGGGCTGGGTCGGTGGCAGTGGGAATTGGTGCGATCCATTGTTACAGTTGTAAATAAAGCAGCACCCTGCTGAGCTACACTGTATAGCAAACACAAGCATGCTATTACAATGTTAACAACCAGGGGTGTAACTATAGTGGGTGCCCCCTTCTGCCACCGGCCTGGTACCAGCTGCCTCCCCTGCCTCTATGGTATGTCTGGTCATGGTCAATAGTGGGGCAACTGGTGGGATTTAAAACCTGGAAGGTGCACATAAGCAGAGCAATTAGAATAGACAAATCTTAATAGAGCCACAGCACTCAACCCTGTTATCTAGCATCCAGTCCTATAATCTGTCTATAAATCTGGTTAAAAACAGAGTTCTTGGTTGGCACACATCTGCAGAAGTATGCTAAAGCTGCACCACCAAATGCCAAGGTGCCTCTGTGTAGGTACAGTCCTAACTCTAATCTATGCTCTCACATAGGGCCGGCGTCAGCACCCGACGAGGCGGGGCAGCTGCCGGGGGCCCCCACCCTCTGGGGGGGCCCACTGACAGAGCCGGCCTTTGGGGTGTGTGATGGCACTTGACCGGTGGTGGACTGGGAGGGCACCACCACAGATGGTGTCCACATCTCCTCGGATGGCTGGGTTCCACACAATGGGGCATCTAGATTCCAGGGGAGGAAATGCTGGGTTTTGTTCTGCTTTTTAGTTGCCCACCCCAGCTGATTTTCTATCCCTGGAGCATCCCAATCTGTGATACCCTACTGTGTGAAACCCCCTGGGATCGCTGGCATATGACTACTAGGTTCCCTTAATGCTGCTACTGAATTTTCCATGGATCTGCCCTTGTACTGTCCAAATTTATATTCTGCTACCACATTCACATTTGGCACAAAAGAGACTTTCTGGGCAGAAAACAGACCTCCCGTTCCCCCGTAGCAGCTGGTGCAGTGTCCCATTTGTTCAGGTACTGTAGTGTGCATGCACCTGGGGATTCTTTAGGAGCTTGTCCACCATTCACAAGTGAACTGGTGGACAAGTCTCCACCCTGTCCCAAGTTATCAGAGTGTATGAAACGCACTGCTCCATTTCCTAATAAAGAGACACTGAGACACCACAAAACCCACAAGTCCGCTCATGCTGCTGCTGGGGGTAGATGGTGCATATTTTTTTTTGCCCGAACATGGACTTCAATTCAAGAGTGTATCACATGTGTCATCTGTCATTCACCTTGGATAGAAAATGTGGTCCTCCTGGTCCCAAGCATTGAGAGTGAAGCTTCATTTCTAGCAATAGATACAGTAGTTCCTCATAAATTCTAGAGCAAATAATCCTCAAATATACAAATCCAATCAGTAAATACTTTGTAATCGCTAACCAGTGCCCAGATTGCTGCAGAGATTGGGTGTGTTTTGTACTCAGAAGCAGGGCCGCTGAAGTGTGATGGAGACCCCTGGGCAGAAAATCTGGTGGAGGCCCCTGATGCAGTACTATTTTTTCATTAAAGTCCAGTGTCTCCATAATCCCATCCTTACATGGGTGGGCAAGTGCGTGCACAGTGGGGGGGGTGCCACCGCTGCCTGTGTCTGGGTGATTTACGGGGGAGGCTTTTTTTTGTAATCCCCCCATCTCAGCCCCCGGGGGGGGGGGGGGGGGTTATGAAGACACTGGACATCCTATTTAAAGTAATAGTCCAGCCAAGTAACATGACAAAAAAGTCTGTCACAGTGATGCTGTCACGCCCACTCCATTCACTTCGATAGAGGTGGCATGCTGGGGCTGTATGACTGTAGAAATAGGCCTCCCCCCTGTCACCTGTCACAGTGATGCTGTCACGCCCACTCCATTCAGTGCGATAGAGGGGGCATGCCGGGGATTTGCATGTATGTAGAAACAGGTTACACACCCCTCACTTCACACACTGAGTGGATAAACCTTGCTCCTCCCCTGTAACACTGCAAAACCAATCATTGCTCCTTGCTCCAATCACTCTAATGATCACAACACTGCGCGCTATTAGACCAATGCAATACACATGGCACTAACCAACGCCACTGAGAAAACAAGGGTAGGTACTCAGAAAGACAGGTAGGGGGTAGTCAGGAAGAGGAGTATATGGGAATGTAGATAGGAATAGATAGGAATTCCTATTAGAAAGTGTAGCCGGGGGAACGCACCTGGGGAGCGAGGGGGATCCTTGGACCTAGGGTAGGGTATCCCATATTGGTGCGGACATGTGTGGGTGGAGGTGCACTTACTTCTGCAATAGCTGCTTGCATCCAGAAACGACACTCTTTGGTGAATCCACTTGGCATTTATTTGATGCATCCATCCTCGGTATTATACAGCAAAGTCCAGTAATACAATCCAGCATATTACAGCAGCATTTCCTCTTCGCTCCTCACTACATTAATAGAACTCAACAGAACCAAGAACTCTCTAGAAGGGTTGGTCTCCCTTTTATATAACCTCTGTAAGGTTTCCATTTACACCAACAGTTGCAAAGCTCGGCCAATGGCAGGACAGCTAATGTTGTCAATGCCATCTGGTCAAGGCCTTGTTTACTTAACCTCAAAAAGTACCTCAGCCTCCTTTAATCTAAGAGACCCATTTCTTAGGCAACACTGCCACCATGTGGTTTCATGATGTAATGGGCCCAAGAACTGCATCTGATAGATTTCTATCACCATCAGGGCTATTCCTCTGACAGGGTTCTAATCCTTCCTACTTGTAGTGTTGCAACAGGTTTATGCCCATTACACCAGCAATTTGGGATAGGTGGGCGGGTAGACATGTGGATACATAGGTCAGTAGGTAGGTGGGTGGGTAAGTAGGAAGTTATAGTAAGTAGGTGAGTAGGTAGAAAAGTGGGTGGTTAGGTAGGTGGGTGGGCTGGTAGCGAGGTTGGTGGGAGGGCAGGTAGGGAGGTGGGTAAGTTGGAAGGTAGGTGCGTGGGCAACTGCTACCTCAGCTCCAGGGTCTGACACTTCTGCCTTTACACCAGGACTGTCAGCTGCCGCTCCAGATCCTGAGTAGGGAGGCAAGTAGGCAACTATGTAGGTGAATAGGTAGGTAACTTGGTCAGCAGGCAGGTAGATAGGTAGGAGGGTGAGTGGGTAAATTGGTGGGTGGGTTAGTAGGCAGGTAGGTGACTGACATCACTGCTGATCTGGGCTGGAGAATCCTGTTGTGTCATGTCCTCGGCACTGTCCACCACTGGTCTCCTTCGGCTCCTGTCCTCACCACCTCTCTGCGCTGTCCTTGGCACTTCCAGTTGGTTTCTAGGCCCGGAGATCCAGAGCTCCAAAGTGAGTCACCCTGGGTATCGATGCACCTAGCCCAGGGAGGTCCACTTCTGTGCCCTACTGGATGTGTCATTGGAAATGGAAGAGCCTCAGGTATACACCCCTAACAAGGGTATTTGGATCGGGGCCGACCGGACCAAGCTGCGGCACCGCAAATCCTGGTACCATTGCTTGCGGCTGCCAGGGCTGTGCACTTTCTAAGTGTAAGATCTCCGAAACTAGAGGGGGGGGGGGGGGGTAGCAACTCACTGGAGGTGTTGTTGGAAAGGAGAGAGCCTCAGGTATGGATCACGTGGATCAGGGCTGACCAGATCAAGCAGCAGCACCGAAAAATCCTGATACCCAAACCATAGCCCCAAAGTAGGTGGAGGTCCTCATGCAGGGCAAATGGTGGAGGCCCCTTGCTCCCTGTCTATAATCCAGCCCTGCTCAGGAGGATTGAGTAATGAACAGTCAGGCAGATGATCAGGCAATACTTGCAGCAGTACAGGCCAGGAATATGTGGACTGTCCCCCTGGGGCCTGCCGATTTGCATTGCACCGTAGTGTGAAACCCCGCCATTCACAAGAGAGATGCAAGAGATTCTGCCGCTGGTGCCTTGGCCTTATTGGATAAGTGGGAAAAGCGTGCAACTGGCAGGGATTTACACAGCGGGGCAGGTTGTCTAACCGGACCTAGCATCTTATAGGTTTAGATCCACTTTAATTAAATACAATAGAACAGGCTGAAGGCATAACACCACATCTATAGCCACAACAACAGTGACGTCCATCTGACAAAAGCTTCCTGTTTGGCCACTGCAGACAGGAAATGATAAATCTTTTAAATTGGGGGCACAGCAAAACCACCACTGAAGACTTTCTAAACCTTTTCTATTCTATCTACATTTTAAAGCTTAACATTTTGGCTGGAGTTTACATTCTTGCTAAATATTGAGCTTTTGGGAAATCTTAAAAGGGGTAGAATGCAAAAAAGTTTTTTTCCTTGTTTAAATTTAAAGGCACCTGTGCCCTAAACCTTGTCCCCCGGCACCTATGACAGTTCAGAATATTTACATGTTCAGCAGCAGCTGCAGCTGAATGTTTCAGATCAGCCATTTTACAAAAAAAATAATAAGGCAGCAAGCAGCTCACCTAGGGTTGCCACCTGGCCGGTATTTTTTTTTTTTTACTTTACAGGCCACTGGTATTTGTTTTTTTACTGGTAAATCTCAATTGCACCTCAATTGCACCACCAGGCCAGTGGCCAGTAAAGTAGAAAAAAATACCGGCCAGGTGGCAACCCTAAGCTCACACAACAATGGAAACTTTTAAAAATGCCATCAGTAATCTGTCAAACAGCCAAAAAAATGCAGAAGTCCAGTCCTATCCCTGCTAGTCCCTACAACCTACCCGAACTATGGCCTCACTTAACTCCCTGTGCCACTATCCCCCCCCCAAACCCAGCATCCTTTGCCCCCATTACACCCATGGCTGTCCGCCGTGTGGACTCAATCCCTCCCCTGGCTGACCCCATCATTCATCATAAGTGTGCTTTTCCTGTCTATGAAATTAGAAGCAGCTCAGGTGCCCATTTCAGTTTCCCATCCTAGCATTGCTGCCCCAGGATATGTGAAAGAAAGAGAAAGGTTATGGATAGAGGATAGATAAGTAGATAGATATATGGATGGAGGATGATGGATAGATAGATGAGCAAGAAAGATAAAGGATAGATAGAATAGAAGATAAATAGATAGATAAAGAATAAAAAGGAAATAGATCTATAGAGATGGATAGAGAATAGAAGAAAGAACAAAGGTTATGGATATAGGATAGATAAGTAGATGGATAGATACATGGATGAAAGATGATAGATAGATAGATAGATAGATAGATAGATAGATAGATAGATAAAAGTTAGAAAGAAAAAGAAAGACAAAGGTTTTGGATAGAGAATAGAAATGTAGATAGATAGATAGATGAAAGATAGATGAAAGATAGAAAGAAAAAGAAAGACAAAGGTTTTAGATAGAGAATAGAAATGTGGATAGATAGATGGATAGATAGATAGATAGATAGATAGATAGATAGATAGATAGATAGATGAAAGATAGAAAGAAAAAGAAAGACAAAGGTTTTAGATAGAGAATATAAATGTAGATAGATAGATAGATAGATAGATGAAAGATAGAAAGAAAAAGAAAGACAAAGATTTTAGATAGAGAATATAAATGTAGATAGATGATAGATAGATAGATAGATAGATAGATAGATAGATAGATAGATGAAAGATAGAAAGAAAAAGAAAGACAACGTTTTTAGACAGAGAATATAAATGTAGATAGATAGATAGATACATAGATAGATAGATAGATGAAAGATAGAAAGAAAAAGAAAGACAAAGGTTTTAGATAGAGAATATAAATGTAGATAGATAGATAGATAGATAGATAGATAGATAGATAGATAGATAGGGAAAGAGTATAAATTGATGGAAAGAAAGTATAGAGCGTAAATAGATGGAGAGAAAAAGAAAAATAATTAAAAAAAACAGGGCAAGGGCTGAAGTTGGGCTTTAAAAAGAATTCAGCTCTATTTAGCATCCATAATTATTGTTGGGTATCCTGCCAAGTCTCCAGCAGACTGGAAAATCTGCCCGCGCTAGATTCATACAAATTCATGTTGCTGGTGGTCTCTGTAATCTTCATTATTGGGGCAAGTTCAGGCTCCTATGTCCTCTCTCTACACCCCAGTCTATTTTCAGATGGATGATAGCAGTGCAGGATTGATAGCATCCCCCCTGGTCACTGAAGGGTTAAGGGAGTCTGGGACCTGCTGTAAATGAGTGCTGGTAGCCGGGCTGTCGTGTTTAAGGGTAACCCTCGGTCTGAGCCAATTACGTGAGCCCGGAGCTGTGTTTAATGGGGCAGCAGTGAGGTCCAGTGACAGTGACGCTGATCGGCGGTGACAGTGTCCTGTGGCTGTCCCCAGGGTTATGTGAACTCTGCCGGCTTACTTATTTACTCATCTGCATGGGCTGGCAGCGGTGCCCGGCGGTGCGAGGCTCTGCCATGGCGGCAGCTCCCAGTACACATCCTCCTGGAGGCCTCCATCTCTCCAGATACCTTTGTGATGGCGCTGGCGGATCCGTCTCCAGACTGACAAAAGCTCACGAGCGCTTTCCTAATAAAAGTCAGCATGAATGTCATTCTGTACAGCACAACAACGCCCGAGCAGCCAATCACATTTCAGCTTATAGGACATGGAACCTGTCACTAGATACGCTGTCAGCCCAAGTCCAGCTAAGATTTTTATTTGAGTTTTTGGCCTCGATTCAATAAAGGTAGAAAAAAATTCTCATAGTAGTAAAAAATTCAATTCATGAGAAAAAAGCCTGAGAATGTCACTGTTACTGAATCACCAGATAACTAGACAATGGAAGTCAATGGAAGCTTTTACTACAGTGTAGAATGGAGTAAACAGTTCTCTACTTTTCTTAGGAGTAAAAAAGTGCCATTGACTTTAATTGTTTTCTTATCTGGTGATTCAGTAGCAGTGACATTCTCAGGCTTTTTTCTCATGAATTGAATCTTTTACTACCATGAGAATTTTTTTCTACTTTTATTGAATCGAGGCCTTTGATTTAAAAAATTTGTGACCAGACAAAGCTGAAAAAATGTTTTTACTTCTTCTCCTTTGCAACTGCTTCGGCCAAGTCTGGCTCTTTAAAGTGGGCCAAAACCCAGGATTTTGGCTATCCTGGGTTTTGGTCCTTTCCCCTGGGGGAACCCTGATCGGGGGTGTCCTGCTGCGTGAAACCCCCAGATCGCCGAGCCTCTTCCCGATCCCATGGCGCATGCGTGGCCGCTCATCCGGTCAGCGCTCGGCGGCTGTATCCCCCGCTTCCATCTAACAGAGAGCGTGTCTGCGCCGCCCATTCACAAATGCCTGGCGCGGGCACGAGCCCTGCTAGAGGGATAGCGGGGATGTGGCCGTGGCTCACGCATGCGCCGTTGGACCAGAAAAGAAGGTAAGTGTATGGGCGACCTGGGGGGTATCACACAGCGGGGCATCACGACTTTGGATGCCCCAGGGGGAGGGAACCGATCGGCCCGGGAGTCTTAAAGGTTCCCGGGCCGATCGCAGTGGGTCCACTGTAACGCTCACTCAGATCAGGTCTTGTGCTATCCAGTGACACCCCCTCTGTGCCAGTGAACAGAGCACTGTGATGTCATGTAGAAAGGGGTGGAGCGACGTCCACCAATTCACTTGTAAATGGTGGACTGGCGCCCAAAAAATCCTCGGCCACTTTTGCGACCCATCTTAGGATAGGATAAGTATTTAAGAGTCAGAGATTGTGTCCTGGGAGCGCATGTGTCTTGGTTTCCTTGGGCACCAATTTACAAGTGAATTGTTGGACATCACCTCTGTCCTGTCTACATCATGTTGCCTTGCTCTGTTTCCTGCCACAGAAGGGATGCGTCCGGACGCCGCAGGACCTGATCTTTGGATCTGGTGACAAGACAGACCGCCCATCCAGCTTCAAGGGTAAGAGGCAAGCTTTACATGGATGACTTTATTTAAAGGGACTCACCTCAACAGAAATATTAAGGAATCAAGTAGCTCACCTGTCCCATGCTCATGTCCTCCATTTTCTTGCTGGGCCGGGCAGAAGTAGTAGCAGGGCTCCAAAGTGTTCCAAAGTTCAGGAAAAAATAGTTACTTGGTTCTTTGGAGCTCCCAGCACAAGTGAGCATGGCAAGCCACAGTGGCCCCACAGCTGTCTCTGACAGCAGAGCGCTCATAAATCTGCACCATCATGGCATGTCCTTCCGCTTAGCCATGCCTAGAAATGGAGGCAAAGCCAGTGTGTTTTCTTAGAATACATAAGGTACAGCTAGAGATGAGCGAACTTTTGAAAAATTCGATTCGACTGATTCGCCGAATTTTCCGACAAAAATCGTTTCGATCCGAATAAATTCGCGACGAATCGCTATTAAAAACGGCTATTTCTGAGCCTCCTACAGCCTCAATAGGGTTGTAAACCATTCAGCCTTGCTGTAACACGCACAGGATGCGTGCTGGGTTAGTTAAATAATACTTTGAAGAAATATCACATGCAGATCAGAGGCATCGCTAATAGAATCGCAGAGCGGCACAATTGCAGAGAGTTGAAGTGGCATCACTATGAGGGGCAGAAGGAGCCCAAATATACACTGGAGTTGGCCTCAGGAGCCCAAAAATTGGATGAATCACACCCTGGAGTTGGCAGGAGTTGGCAGCAGCAGCAGCAGGAGCCCAAATATACACTGGAGTTGGCTTCAGGAGCCCAAAAATTGGATGAATCACACCCTGGAGTTGGCAGGAGTTGGCAGCAGCAGCAGCAGGAGCCCAAATATACACTGGAGTTGGCTTCAGGAGCCCAAAAATTGGATGAATCACACCCTGGAGTTGGCAGGAGTTGACAGCAGCAGCAGCAGGAGCCCAAATATACACTGGAGTTGGCTTCAGGAGCCCAAAAATTGGATGAATCACACCCTGGAGTTGGCAGGAGTTGACAGTAGCAGCAGCAGGAGCCCAAATATACACTGGAGTTGGCCTCAGGAGCCCAAAAATTGGATGAATCACACCCTGGAGTTGGCAGAAGTTGGCAGCAGCAGCAGCAGGAGCCCAAATATACACTGGAGTTGGCTTCAGGAGCCCAAAAATTGGATGAATCACACCCTGGAGTTGGCAGGAGTTGACAGTAGCAGCAGCAGGAGCCCAAATATACACTGGAGTTGGCTTCAGGAGCCCAAAAATTGGATGAATCACACCCTGGAGTTGGCAGGAGTTGACAGTAGCAGCAGCAGGAGCCCAAATATACACTGGAGTTGGCTTCAGGAGCCCAAAAATTGGATGAATCACACCCTGGAGTTGGCAGGAGTTGGCAGCAGCAGCAGCAGGAGCCCAAATATACACTGGAGTTGGCTTCAGGAGCCCAAAAATTGGATGAATCACACCCTGGAGTTGGCAGGAGTTGACAGCAGCAGCAGCAGGAGCCCAAATATACACTGGAGTTGGCTTCAGGAGCCCAAAAATTGGATGAATCACACCCTGGAGTTGGCAGGAGTTGACAGTAGCAGCAGCAGGAGCCCAAATATACACTGGAGTTGGCTTCAGGAGCCCAAAAATTGGATGAATCACACCCTGGAGTTGGCAGAAGTTGGCAGCAGCAGCAGCAGGAGCCCAAATATACACTGGAGTTGGCCTCAGGAGCCCAAAAATTGGATGAATCACACCCTGGAGTTGGCAGGAGTTGACAGTAGCAGCAGCAGGAGCCCAAATATACACTGGAGTTGGCCTCAGGAGCCCAAAAATTGGATGAATCACACCCTGGAGTTGGCAGAAGTTGGCAGCAGCAGCAGCAGGAGCCCAAATATACACTGGAGTTGGCTTCAGGAGCCCAAAAATTGGATGAATCACACCCTGGAGTTGGCAGGAGTTGACAGTAGCAGCAGCAGGAGCCCAAATATACACTGGAGTTGGCCTCAGGAGCCCAAAAATTGGATGAATCACACCCTGGAGTTGGCAGGAGTTGACAGTAGCAGCAGCAGGAGCCCAAATATACACTGGAGTTGGCCTCAGGAGCCCAAAAATTGGATGAATCACACCCTGGAGTTGGCAGGAGTTGGCAGCAGCAGCAGCAGGAGCCCAAATATACACTGGAGTTGGCTTCAGGAGCCCAAAAATTGGATGAATCACACCCTGGAGTTGGCAGAAGTTGGCAGCAGCAGCAGCAGGAGCCCAAATATACACTGGAGTTGGCTTCAGGAGCCCAAAAATTGGATGAATCACACCCTGGAGTTGGCAGGAGTTGACAGTAGCAGCAGCAGGAGCCCAAATATACACTGGAGTTGGCCTCAGGAGCCCAAAAATTGGATGAATCACACCCTGGAGTTGGCAGAAGTTGGCAGCAGCAGCAGGAGCCCAAATATACACTGGAGTTGGCTTCAGGAGCCCAAAAATTGGATGAATCACACCCTGGAGTTGGCAGGAGTTGACAGTAGCAGCAGCAGGAGCCCAAATATACACTGGAGTTGGCCTCAGGAGCCCAAAAATTGGATGAATCACACCCTGGAGTTGGCAGGAGTTGACAGTAGCAGCAGCAAGAGCCCAAATATACACTGGAGTTGGCCTCAGGAGCCCAAAAATTGGATGAATCACACCCTGGAGTTGGCAGGAGTTGGCAGCAGCAGCAGCAGGAGCCCAAATATACACTGGAGTTGGCTTCAGGAGCCCAAAAATTGGATGAATCACACCCTGGAGTTGGCAGAAGTTGGCAGCAGCAGCAGCAGGAGCCCAAATATACACTGGAGTTGGCTTCAGGAGCCCAAAAATTGGATGAATCACACCCTGGAGTTGGCAGGAGTTGGCAGCAGCAGCAGCAGGAGCCCAAATATACACTGGAGTTGGCTTCAGGAGCCCAAAAATTGGATGAATCACACCCTGGAGTTGGCAGGAGTTGACAGCAGCAGCAGCAGGAGCCCAAATATACACTGGAGTTGGCTTCAGGAGCCCAAAAATTGGATGAATCACACCCTGGAGTTGGCAGGAGTTGACAGCAGCAGCAGCAGGAGCCCAAATATACACTGGAGTTGGCTTCAGGAGCCCAAAAATTGGATGAATCACACCCTGGAGTTGGCAGGAGTTGACAGTAGCAGCAGCAGGAGCCCAAATATACACTGGAGTTGGCTTCAGGAGCCCAAAAATTGGATGAATCACACCCTGGAGTTGGCAGAAGTTGGCAGCAGCAGCAGCAGGAGCCCAAATATACACTGGAGTTGGCTTCAGGAGCCCAAAAATTGGATGAATCACACCCTGGAGTTGGCAGGAGTTGACAGTAGCAGCAGCAGGAGCCCAAATATACACTGGAGTTGGCCTCAGGAGCCCAAAAATTGGATGAATCACACCCTGGAGTTGGCAGAAGTTGGCAGCAGCAGCAGCAGGAGCCCAAATATACACTGGAGTTGGCTTCAGGAGCCCAAAAATTGGATGAATCACACCCTGGAGTTGGCAGGAGTTGACAGTAGCAGCAGCAGGAGCCCAAATATACACTGGAGTTGGCCTCAGGAGCCCAAAAATTGGATGAATCACACCCTGGAGTTGGCAGGAGTTGACAGTAGCAGCAGCAGGAGCCCAAATATACACTGGAGTTGGCCTCAGGAGCCCAAAAATTGGATGAATCACACCCTGGAGTTGGCAGGAGTTGGCAGCAGCAGCAGCAGGAGCCCAAATATACACTGGAGTTGGCTTCAGGAGCCCAAAAATTGGATGAATCACACCCTGGAGTTGGCAGAAGTTGGCAGCAGCAGCAGCAGGAGCCCAAATATACACTGGAGTTGGCTTCAGGAGCCCAAAAATTGGATGAATCACACCCTGGAGTTGGCAGGAGTTGGCAGCAGCAGCAGCAGGAGCCCAAATATACACTGGAGTTGGCCTCAGGAGCCCAAAAATTGGATGAATCACACCCTGGAGTTGGCAGGAGTTGACAGTAGCAGCAGCAGGAGCCCAAATATACACTGGAGTTGGCTTCAGGAGCCCAAAAATTGGATGAATCACACCCTGGAGTTGGCAGAAGTTGGCAGCAGCAGCAGCAGGAGCCCAAATATACACTGGAGTTGGCTTCAGGAGCCCAAAAATTGGATGAATCACACCCTGGAGTTGGCAGGAGTTGACAGTAGCAGCAGCAGGAGCCCAAATATACACTGGAGTTGGCCTCAGGAGCCCAAAAATTGGATGAATCACACCCTGGAGTTGGCAGGAGTTGACAGTAGCAGCAGCAGGAGCCCAAATATACACTGGAGTTGGCCTCAGGAGCCCAAAAATTGGATGAATCACACCCTGGAGTTGGCAGGAGTTGACAGTAGCAGCAGCAGGAGCCCAAATATACACTGGAGTTGGCCTCAGGAGCCCAAAAATTGGATGAATCACACCCTGGAGTTGGCAGGAGTTGACAGTAGCAGCAGCAGGAGCCCAAATATACACTGGAGTTGGCTTCAGGAGCCCAAAAATTGGATGAATCACACCCTGGAGTTGGCAGGAGTTGACAGTAGCAGCAGCAGGAGCCCAAAAAATGGCCTAAAGACATAAATATGTTTTGCACCATTTGGAAAGTGTAAAACGTGGCACCATGCTGAATCTAGTCGCATGCATCAGGCATTGGTGGGTGGAAATCCTGGCTGATCCATCCCTGATTCATTTTGACAAAGGTGAGTCTCTCCACATTTTTAGTTGACAGACGAGTTCTCCTCGCCGTAACTATGGCCCCCGCCGCACTAAACACCCGCTCAGATGGCACGCTACTTGCCGGGCAGGACAGCTTTTCCAGGGCAAACTCTGCTAGTTGCGGCCACAAATCAAGTTTGGCTGCCCAGAAGTCCAGCGGATCCTCAAGGTGTGTTGGCATGGTCATGTCAAAGTATGACATGACCTGCTGGTTCAGGTCCTGCTCCAGGTCTTCCTGCTGCTCATGAGTAGCCTCACTATGCGGGTGTAGAAAGCTACTCATTAGCGACTGAAGACTGAGGCTGCTGCTGCTGATGGAGCTTCTGCTGCTGCTGCTGCCAACCCCCCCAGCGGCCATGGCAGTGGAAGGTGAGCGCAGAGGTCCCCTCGAGTCAGACCTGCGAGAGTATGGACCATGGCGCAGATAGGCATCGGCCAACTGCCTACGTAGAATGTCTTTGTAGTAGTTGAGTTTGTCCTCCCTCTCGGTGGGTTTAAAAAATGCCCCCATTTTGTGCCGGAAGCGAGGGTCCAATAAGGTGGACAGCCAGAAGTCATCCCGCCGACAGATGGAAACAATTCTGGGGTCACTACGCAAGCATGTGAGCATGCTTCGTGCCATTTGCGCAAGTGACTCGGATGGACTACCTGTCTCCATCTCCACTGCATACTGCCACGGTGTGCCCGGGTCCTCTGTCTCTCCTTCCTCAAAAACCTCTAGCTCCTCTGGCTGCTCCTGCTCCTCCTCTCCTGTCCGCTGACTAGATAAACCAGCCATTTCGCCAAGCCTAAACTGTGTTTCGCTGGGCAACTCCTCCTCCTCCTCTTCCTCCTCCTCCTCCTCCAGTTCAGCTCCAAGGGGGTTCATGTGGCCGTAAGATGTAAACGCCATGTCTCCAGTGCCCTGACCAGCCATGGTTTCCAACATGTGCTGTAGTACATGAAGCAGTGGAATCACGTCGTTCATCCCGTAATCCTGCCGACTGACAAATAAAGTGGCTTCCTCAAAGGGCCTGAGCAAACGGCAGGTGTCACGTATGAGCTGCCACTGGTTGACATTGAAGTTACACAGGGGAGTCCCCCTATCTGCTTGGATCATCAGGAAATCCGTGATGGCTTTTCTCTGTTCATATAATCGGTCCAACATGTGAAGGGTGGAATTCCAACGGGTGGAAACATCGCAAATCAGACTATGTTGGGGGATACCATTCTGACGCTGTAGCTCAAGAAGGGTGTGTTTGGCGGTGTAGGAGTGGCTGAAGTGCATGCAAAGTTTCCGTGAAGTTGTTAGGATGTCCTGCAGATGGGGGGAACACTTCAGAAACCGCTTGACAACCAGATTGAAGACGTGAGCCATGCAGGGGGCATGGGTCAGGCTTCCTTGGCGCAGCGCAGACAAAATGTTCTTCCCATTGTCGGTAACCATGATTCCCATTTTAAGTTTTCTCGGAGTAAGCCATGTTTGGATTTCCTGATGAATACATTTAAGCAGTTCCTCCCCTGTGTGACTCCGTTCGCCAAGACAAACCATGTGTAGCACTGCGTGACACCTCCGTGCCCTGCACACATGGTAGACTGGAGGGGCACTGAGACTTGAGCCTACAGTGGAGGGTGAGGAGATGGCGGAGGATGAGGAGGCCGAGTCGCACGGTGTCACAGGCCCAATGGGCAGAGAGCGCGGAGGCCGAAGCGGCGTGACCTGTCCAAGTTGCTGCTGCAAAGGGACCACATTCACCCAGTGGGCCGTAAACGACATGTACTGCCCCTGACCGTAGTTACAGCTCCAGATGTCGGCGCTGCCATGTATTTTGCTACACACCGACAGGCTCAAGGACTGGCCCACCTTCTGTTCAACAAAAGTGTGCAGCGCTGGTACTGCCTTCTTGGCAAAGAAATGACGGCTTGGGACTCTCCACCTCGGCTCGGCACAAGCCATCAGTTCTCTGAAAGGTGCAGATTCCACCACCTGAAAAGGGAGCGACTGCAGCACCAGCAACTTGGACAGGAGCACATTCAGCTTCTGCGCCGTAGGATGAGTGGGCGCATACTGCTGTCTCTTGGACATGGCTTCGCTGATGGATTGCTGGCGGGATGCATGACTTGGAGGAGGAGGAGGAGGAGCAGGAGCGACAGAGGATGGGTGTGACGCACAGCTGCCTTCGGCTGAGGTGCTGGAGCCTTGGCTGGCAGAAATTGGGAGCTCACTTGGTGAGGAAGCAGACTGGACCACCCCTTGGGAGCCTCGGTTCTCCCAGGTCGTTTTATGGTGACGCATCATATGTTGACGCAGGGCCGTGGTGCCAACATTTGGACCCTGGCCACGCTTCACCTTTTGCCTACATATCTTGCATGTGGCCATGTTACCCTCCTGCGGATGCCTCAGGAAAAACTGCCACACTGCCGAGTAGCTACTTTTCCCACCCCCTGGCCTCACTGATTCACTGCTGCTGTTGCCAACTCCAGGAACCCCTGCTCCACTACCTCCCGATAAGGTAGACTGCCGCACAGCAGGTGCTCTACCCCGGCCCCGGCCCCGGCCGGCTCCAGCCTTTGGAATTGTGCCCCCATGCTGACTGCTACCACCTTGCTGCCTCAGCTGCTGACTCCGGGGCAACCTGCGCCCCTCTTCTCCTGATGATGACGATGAAGCCCCTTCATCACCCGGCTCCCAAGTGCGATCGGCTTCATCGTCATCATCATCATCATCACCGGGTTGTGGCTGTACGTCACTGATGTTCGTGGATTCGTCAACAGTGTCTGGCGCAGGAGCTGGAACGCTCGCAGCACCCACGACACTGTCCACATCACTATTTGTCTGCCTAGCTAAAGAAGCCACCTCCATTTCTTGGCTGGGCAGTAGCTGCTGACTGTCCTCCTGTATCTGATCGTCCTCCTCACTAAAGAGTGGAGCTGAACCCAAAGCATAGGATACGTCGCTGGGGGAGGGAACGGCGTAGGACAGAGGCAATGGGAGGACAGGGACTGCTCTCGGGGCATGCCAACTCAGGGTTGTGTCAGAGGAACCTACCGACCCTAGACTGGGGGTCTCAGATGTAAGTTGTGATGATGTTGTTGATGAGCGCGTCAGCCAATCTACCACGGCAGATGCGTTACTGGTGGAGACCCGACCGCTAGCAGATACTGGCAGATTAGGTCTCTCAGCGTGACTCCTGCTGCTACTGGCCCCCAGTCTGATGCGAGCTCTGCCTGCGGAATCTTGGCCTCTGCCACTCCTCTTTTCACTTCCAGGCACTTGTCTGCCCGACATAGTCTAACTGGCGTGGTAGTAGGTGATATTTTAAGAACCCCCAGGCAGCAGTGGGTCTATATAAAACAGAATATAATGCACACCAAAAGTGAGCAGTAACACTCAGCCTCCAACAGGCCTGCTTAGTGTAAATAAGAGAGCTGCTTAGTGTAAATAAAGAGGGGTATGCTATGTTACAGAATGGGATGCCTCAACAGAAGTGCACCTGGCAGGCAGCAGTAAGCCTATGCCCAGCAAAAGTGTCTTATAATATAAATATAATAAGAGCAAATGCTTATATGGTCTTAAACAGAGGCTGCTTTAGTCACAGAATGGGATGCCCTGGGCAGGAATCGACCTGGCAGGGTCCAGTAGTGCTTTGGCCAGCAAAAGTGTCTTTATCAGGCCTAATTTCAAATATAATAAGAGCAAATGCTTATATGGTCTTAAACAGAGGCTGCTTTAGTCACAGAATGGGATGCCCTGGGCAGGAATGGACCTGGCAGGGTCCAGTAGGGCTTTGGCCAGCAAAAGTGTCTTTATCAGGCTAATTTCAAATATGATAAGAGCAAATGCTTATATGGTCTTAAACAGAGGCTGCTTTAGTCACAGAATGGGATGCCCCGGGCAGGAATCGAGCTGGCAGGGTCCAGTAGTGCTTTGGCCAGCAAAAGTGTCTTTATCAGGCCTAATTTCAAATATGATAAGAGCAAATGCTTATATGGTCTTAAACAGAGGCTGCTTTAGTCACAGAATGGGATGCCCTGGGCAGGAATGGACCTGGCAGGGTCCAGTAGGGCTTTGGCCAGCAAAAGTGTCTTTATCAGGCTAATTTCAAATATGATAAGAGCAAATGCTTATATGGTCTTAAACAGAGGCTGCTTTAGTCACAGAATGGGATGCCCCGGGCAGGAATCGAGCTGGCAGGGTCCAGTAGTGCTTTGGCCAGCAAAAGTGTCTTTATCAGGCCTAATTTCAAATATGATAAGAGCAAATGCTTATATGGTCTTAAACAGAGGCTGCTTTAGTCACAGAATGGGATGCCCCGGGCAGGAATCGAGCTGGCAGGGTCCAGTAGTGCTTTGGCCAGCAAAAGTGTCTTTATCAGGCCTAATTTCAAATATGATAAGAGCAAATGCTTATATGGTCTTAAACAGAGGCTGCTTTAGTCACAGAATGGGATGCCCCGGGCAGGAATCGAGCTGGCAGGGTCCAGTAGTGCTTTGGCCAGCAAAAGTGTCTTTATCAGGCTAATTTCAAATATGATAAGAGCAAATGCTTATATGGTCTTAAACAGAGGCTGCTGTAGTCACAGAATGGGATGCCCCGGGCAGGAATCGAGCTGGCAGGGTCCAGTAGTGCTTTGGCCAGCAAAAGTGTCTTTATCAGGCTAATTTCAAATATGATAAGAGCAAATGCTTATATGGTCTTAAACAGAGGCTGCTTTAGTCACAGAATGGGATGCCCCGGGCAGGAATCGAGCTGGCAGGGTCCAGTAGTGCTTTGGCCAGCAAAAGTGTCTTTATCAGGCCTAATTTCAAATATGATAAGAGCAAATGCTTATATGGTCTTAAACAGAGGCTGCTTTAGTCACAGAATGGGATGCCCCGGGCAGGAATCGAGCTGGCAGGGTCCAGTAGTGCTTTGGCCAGCAAAAGTGTCTTTATCAGGCCTAATTTCAAATATGATAAGAGCAAATGCTTATATGGTCTTAAACAGAGGCTGCTTTAGTCACAGAATGGGATGCCCCGGGCAGGAATCGAGCTGGCAGGGTCCAGTAGTGCTTTGGCCAGCAAAAGTGTCTTTATCAGGCTAATTTCAAATATGATAAGAGCAAATGCTTATATGGTCTTAAACAGAGGCTGCTGTAGTCACAGAATGGGATGCCCCGGGCAGGAATCGAGCTGGCAGGGTCCAGTAGTGCTTTGGCCAGCAAAAGTGTCTTTATCAGGCTAATTTCAAATATGATAAGAGCAAATGCTTATATGGTCTTAAACAGAGGCTGCTTTAGTCACAGAATGGGATGCCCCAGGCAGGAATCGAGCTGGCAGGGTCCAGTAGTGCTTTGGCCAGCAAAAGTGTCTTTATCAGGCCTAATTTCAAATATGATAAGAGCAAATGCTTATATGGTCTTAAACAGAGGCTGCTTTAGTCACAGAATGGGATGCCCCGGGCAGGAATCGTGCTGGCAGGGTCCAGTAGTGCTTTGGCCAGCAAAAGTGTCTTTATCAGGCTAATTTCAAATATGATAAGAGCAAATGCTTATATGGTCTTAAACAGAGGCTGCTGTAGTCACAGAATGGGATGCCCCGGGCAGGAATCGAGCTGGCAGGGTCCAGTAGTGCTTTGGCCAGCAAAAGTGTCTTTATCAGGCCTAATTTCAAATATGATAAGAGCAAATGCTTATATGGTCTTAAACAGAGGCTGCTTTAGTCACAGAATGGGATGCCCCGGGCAGGAATCGAGCTGGCAGGGTCCAGTAGTGCTTTGGCCAGCAAAAGTGTCTTTATCAGGCTAATTTCAAATATGATAAGAGCAAATGCTTATATGGTCTTAAACAGAGGCTGCTGTAGTCACAGAATGGGATGCCCCGGGCAGGAATCGAGCTGGCAGGGTCCAGTAGTGCTTTGGCCAGCAAAAGTGTCTTTATCAGGCTAATTTCAAATATGATAAGAGCAAATGCTTATATGGTCTTAAACAGAGGCTGCTTTAGTCACAGAATGGGATGCCCCGGGCAGGAATCGAGCTGGCAGGGTCCAGTAGTGCTTTGGCCAGCAAAAGTGTCTTTATCAGGCTAATTTCAAATATGATAAGAGCAAATGCTTATATGGTCTTAAACAGAGGCTGCTTTAGTCACAGAATGGGATGCCCCGGGCAGGAATCGAGCTGGCAGGGTCCAGTAGTGCTTTGGCCAGCAAAAGTGTCTTTATCAGGCCTAATTTCAAATATGATAAGAGCAAATGCTTATATGGTCTTAAACAGAGGCTGCTTTAGTCACAGAATGGGATGCCCCGGGCAGGAATCGAGCTGGCAGGGTCCAGTAGTGCTTTGGCCAGCAAAAGTGTCTTTATCAGGCCTAATTTCAAATATGATAAGAGCAAATGCTTATATGGTCTTAAACAGAGGCTGCTTTAGTCACAGAATGGGATGCCCCGGGCAGGAATCGAGCTGGCAGGGTCCAGTAGTGCTTTGGCCAGCAAAAGTGTCTTTATCAGGCTAATTTCAAATATGATAAGAGCAAATGCTTATATGGTCTTAAACAGAGGCTGCTGTAGTCACAGAATGGGATGCCCCGGGCAGGAATCGAGCTGGCAGGGTCCAGTAGTGCTTTGGCCAGCAAAAGTGTCTTTATCAGGCCTAATTTCAAATATGATAAGAGCAAATGCTTATATGGTCTTAAACAGAGGCTGCTTTAGTCACAGAATGGGATGCCCCGGGCAGGAATCGAGCTGGCAGGGTCCAGTAGTGCTTTGGCCAGCAAAAGTGTCTTTATCAGGCCTAATTTCAAATATGATAAGAGCAAATGCTTATATGGTCTTAAACAGAGGCTGCTTTAGTCACAGAATGGGATGCCCCGGGCAGGAATCGAGCTGGCAGGGTCCAGTAGTGCTTTGGCCAGCAAAAGTGTCTTTATCAGGCTAATTTCAAATATGATAAGAGCAAATGCTTATATGGTCTTAAACAGAGGCTGCTGTAGTCACAGAATGGGATGCCCCGGGCAGGAATCGAGCTGGCAGGGTCCAGTAGTGCTTTGGCCAGCAAAAGTGTCTTTATCAGGCCTAATTTCAAATATGATAAGAGCAAATGCTTATATGGTCTTAAACAGAGGCTGCTTTAGTCACAGAATGGGATGCCCCGGGCAGGAATCGAGCTGGCAGGGTCCAGTAGTGCTTTGGCCAGCAAAAGTGTCTTTATCAGGCTAATTTCAAATATGATAAGAGCAAATGCTTATATGGTCTTAAACAGAGGCTGCTGTAGTCACAGAATGGGATGCCCCGGGCAGGAATCGAGCTGGCAGGGTCCAGTAGTGCTTTGGCCAGCAAAAGTGTCTTTATCAGGCTAATTTCAAATATGATAAGAGCAAATGCTTATATGGTCTTAAACAGAGGCTGCTGTAGTCACAGAATGGGATGCCCCGGGCAGGAATCGAGCTGGCAGGGTCCAGTAGTGCTTTGGCCAGCAAAAGTGTCTTTATCAGGCTAATTTCAAATATGATAAGAGCAAATGCTTATATGGTCTTAAACAGAGGCTGCTTTAGTCACAGAATGGGATGCCCCGGGCAGGAATCGAGCTGGCAGGGTCCAGTAGTGCTTTGGCCAGCAAAAGTGTCTTTATCAGGCCTAATTTCAAATATGATAAGAGCAAATGCTTATATGGTCTTAAACAGAGGCTGCTTTAGTCACAGAATGGGATGCCCCGGGCAGGAATCGAGCTGGCAGGGTCCAGTAGTGCTTTGGCCAGCAAAAGTGTCTTTATCAGGCTAATTTCAAATATGATAAGAGCAAATGCTTATATGGTCTTAAACAGAGGCTGCTGTAGTCACAGAATGGGATGCCCCGGGCAGGAATCGAGCTGGCAGGGTCCAGTAGTGCTTTGGCCAGCAAAAGTGTCTTTATCAGGCCTAATTTCAAATATGATAAGAGCAAATGCTTATATGGTCTTAAACAGAGGCTGCTTTAGTCACAGAATGGGATGCCTCACAGCAGACTTAAGATCAGTTCAGTATATATGCACAGTTAGTTACTATAAGCAGCCTGAAAACGCTAACAAAGGCTGGATGAAAAAAAAAAAATCTCCCTGTCAGCCAGCTCCGTTTTTCCTACCTTTCCCTGGCTTTCTGTCTGTCTCCTGTCTGTCTCCTGCCTGTCTCCTGCCTGTCTCCAGCCTGTCCCTGTCTGTCCCTGTCTCCAGCCTGTCTAACTGCCTCAGCTACACAGCGTTCTGTCTGTCTGTCACGAATGCAATAGAGAAATGAGGAAAAGCAAGATGGCCGCCGTTAAATACGGCTGTGTGACGTCACCGGGCTTGCTGGCTGCTGATAGGCTGCATGTGACTGCCCCAGCTTGCACTGGCGCGGGATACATGTCCAGACATGTCCCGTCCGCCATCTTAGAATGCCTGTAATGTAAATGAATGGATGTTAAAGGAAAACTTCGAGTGATCGAATCGCGGGGAAATTCGGATTCGATCCGAATCGAATTTTTCCTGAAATTCGGATCGAATCCGGGTTCGTCCGGATCGATTCGCTCATCCCTAGGTACAGCATTGGGGCCTTTAATGTGATATACATGCTTTTACACTGTTTATTCTACGGATGGCTATTTCTAATACGAATCAAATAAACTACAGAAGGAATTTATTCTCAATCGCTGGCTGGCTTTTGCTTTTTTTGGACCGCATTATATATAATCTGAGATTTTGAGATGCATTTTACACTGTTCCCATGGGGATAAGGGGGAGGAAAGTTACAGTATGCCTGGATAGGGAACTAAACATTGTTTTGCTGTTCATGACCCCATTAATGATGCCATCATTTCTGCTGCTGATACACATAACAATCTGACTGTAAGATCTAAAGGAAATCGAAACAGATTGTTGCCAATCAGGACGATTGCTTTGACACATTTTCCTGTCTAAGAAATTAAAAGCATCTCAGGTGCCCGTTTCAGTCTCCCATCCTAGAATTGCTGCCTCACTTCAAAAGGAAAGGATAGATAGAGAGATAGATAGATAGATAGAGATAGATAGATAGATAGATAGATGATAGATAGAGATAGATAGATAGAGATAGATAGATAGATAGATAGATATGAGATAGATAGATAGATAGATAGATAGATAGATAGATAGATAAGAAAGGAAAGAAATACGATGGATGGATGTATACATAGCTAGCTAGATAGAAGCAAAGAAGAAAGAGATAGATAGATAGATAGATAGATATAGATAGATAGATAGATAGATAGATAGATAGATAGATAGATTAAAATAAATAATGGGGCTAATACAGAGAAATACAGGTGAAGGGAAGAAGGGAAAGAAAGAAGGATGGATAGAAAGAAGGCAGAAAGGAAGAAAATAAAGGAAATAAGTAAGTAGAGAATAAATGAGAGACAGATAAAAAGGAAGGAGTAAGACTGAGGCTAGATAGTGCCTTATAAGCAGCTTATGAGTCATGGCTTAGAGCCTATGATTGGGAACCAGCGAGTGAGTCTGGCCCATTAATAAATACCCATTAATTTTCACATCCTCATATTAATGCAGAAGCCATGGCCTGCCTTTATTGCCCCCCCCCCCCCCCCATTAAATTCCAGCGTGCTCCAGTGACCTTGAGTATCACCGGAGGGTAGCTTTAGTACCAATGGTTGGAAAACCCTGATAAAGAGTATATTTCCAGGGACAAATGAACAGAGTGGCTACGCTCACTCACCCATTTACTTGCAGATGCCACAGGGCCGCCAATGACCATGCTGGATCCCGGGCGAGGTAAACTGTTTTTTTTTGTAACACCCTCAGCGGCAAGAGGGGGACCCGAATATGGATTTCCAATTAAAAAGTAGAACAAAACCCATGTAAATGAGTTTACTC
Source organism: Gastrophryne carolinensis (assembly GCA_027917425.1). Lineage (NCBI taxonomy): Eukaryota > Metazoa > Chordata > Amphibia > Anura > Microhylidae > Gastrophryne > Gastrophryne carolinensis. Next base: position 48,662,176 of record CM051240.1, read on the forward strand.
TCTGTGAAGAGGAACATCAAGCTGTTTGACTGACCCTAGTCTAAAATACTTCCGAGCTGGCCAATTTAGTATTCCTGGGTAATCCTGATTTGGGATGCCCCGTTGTGTGGAACCCTCGCGATTGTTGTGTATAGTTACAGAGCCGGCCATTCCAGGGTGTATGTTCAGGCCGCAGCCACATCCCCACTATACTGTACCCAAGGCCGGCTCCAGGTTTATGTGGGCCCTTGGGCGGCATGGTGTCAGTGGTCCCCTTTGTGGTGAAGAGTCACGTCACATCACTGAGAGAAGTCCAAAATCTGGATGCCCCCTAAGGATCATGCTATTTTGGTCTACTTTGAAGCGCACCAAACCCCTTTAAACCTGACCTCGGAGTTAAAACTAATCTAGATTCTCCTGATTTAGGATGCCCCTGTGTGTGACCCCTCCTCTTCTGTTCATTACTTTTCTCAAACTGGTAATTGCACTGTGGGATCAGCAGTTTGAGTTAACGGCCAAACCAGGGGGGTATTTTCAAATTGAGATGCCCCTGTAAAGCGGACCAATACTCAGGGGTGGAATTGCCAGCGATCCCAGGGGGTGTCACACAGTAGGGTCTCACAGATTGGGAAGCTCCAAGGATAGGAAATCAGCTGGGGTGGGCAACTTAAAAGCAGAACAAAACCCAGCACTTCCTCCCCTGGAATCTAAATCGAGATGCCCCGTTGTGTTTAACTCCACCATTCGAGGAGATGTGGGCACCAGCTGTGGCGGTACCCTTTCAGGCCGCTGCCGGTCAAGCGCCATCCCACATCCCAAGGGCTGGTCCTGTCAGTGGGCTCCCTGGAGGGTGGGAGCCCCCGGCAGCTGCCCCGCCTTGCCGAGTGCTGACGCCGGCCCTGACTATACCTCTAGCTGAGGTGTGAATGACCACGGAGCAAAAGTGCAGCTACTCCGCGCTCTCCATTTACAAATCCCAGTCTAACTGTCGTTAGATCTGATGTCAGGTCAGCTGAGGAAGCTTGAGCACTGATTGGCCCACAATTTGCACAGTTGTCGTGGGATCATGGGACGGTGAGCAGCAACCCCTTTCCTTCTTCTTCACAACCGACAGACATTCAAGTCTTTTCAGTATGGAAAATGTGCAGCGTGCCAGAGGTCCGCACATGCACTGTGGGATCAAGGATCAAGTTGAATATACAAGGGAAATTAGGTGTTTTGGAGATGGACATCTGAAAAGTCTCTGATGTTGTGTTTCACAGTGCTGGATCCCGCACTAACCCTGCTGGTCATGGCTTTCGTGGCACCCGAGGTGTCCGTGGCTTTTACAGCGTCCGAGGTTTTACAGAGTGGCGTCTCCTACTCTGCGCCCACTCCCAACCCCTATTCGAATGAACACAGAACAAGACAAGTGCTGGATTGCAGGGCCTTGAGATTTTTTTATTTTTAATAGAGAGACAGTTCTCCAGCTTCAATGAGCTTAAAGGAGCACTATCGTGAAAAAATGGCCCAATATTAAAAATCCATATAAATATGCTGGAAGGCAAGTGGAGGTGTCACTTGTACATCCAGCATCGGGAATTATCCAGCCAGGTTTATTTTTTTTTTTTTTTAATTGAAGGAAGAGGAAATCAGGGGTGACAGGCTATGACCCCTCATAGACTAAACCTGTCACCCATGGATTTCATTCCTATGAGGAGAAGAAAACCACAAGCATGGTGGGAGTTTTATTCAGTTCAGGTGTATAAGAGACCCCTCCTCTCATTATCCAGGTGTTTATATGGATTTTTAATATTACACAATTGTGTGCTAGTGCTCCTTTAAAGTGGACCAACACCCAGGATTTTGACTATCCTGGGTTTTGGTCCACTTCAGGGGGGCACCCCGATTAGGGGTGTCCCGCTGTGTAAAACCCCCCAGAACCCCGAAAAACTCACCTCACCACCCTCCCACGTAGCCACGGACAAGCGGCGGACAAGACAGTGCGCCCGCCGGCGCCTCCCGCACGTCGCTCTGACAGGGCGCGCGCTGGGTGCCCTTGTTTCAGGATGATTTTTAGGGTGATTTGATATATTTGGCAGACCTCCGGTGCCCCCTGATGTTTTTATACTTGTTTTGTCATGTCTATTGTGTTCATGTAAACTGTGTCAGTATGTCATATGTCATAATTGTTCAACCATTTAGATCAATAAATTTTTCCTAATTTTGTATGTTCACGAGTAGTGCCACTCATTCTTAGCCCGGTACTTGTTTTTGGGGGATGGTGGGTGCCCCCTATTTCTTCAGTCTAGGTTCTTACATTTCTGTACTGGGCTGAGTGTGCACACTTGACATTGATGTGATTACATGTGTTAGTGGCTTTCAGGCGAGTGCTGCCCAGTTAGCTTAGTCTAAGTTCGTCTAGAGGAGCGCGCGGGAGGCGGCGGCGGGTGAGTTTTTTTGGGGTTTTGGGGGGGGTCCCTCACCGCGGGACATCCCGATCTCGGATGTCCCGCGGTGAGGGAGGTGATCGGCCCGGGAATCTTATAGATTCCCGGGCCGATCAGGGGTGGGTGACAGTCCACTTTAAAGAGAGGAGTCTCTTTAATATCTACACAGTCTCTTTAATATCTACACAGTCTCTTTAATATCTACACAGTCCACTATGCCCTTCAGCATTGGTCTGGTTTTCTGCCAGGGGAGCCCCAAAAGTATTGGAACCCCTGGAAAAGCATTGGGGCCAGAGATAACAGACTCCTGTTTCATGACTTGTGTTTCAATTTACTCAGAGTAAACATTTGTTATAGTGTTTATTTACATAGGCGGAGCAGTGTGTCTTTAACTGCTTTTGTCCCTTCCTGGCTCCCTCAGTCTAGCTGTGATGCAAGCTGCTCCTCCCTTCTTCCCCTCTATTCCAGCCATTTTCTAGTTTGCATCCAAGCAGTGCACACGTGCCGCTCCCTGCTGTAGTCTATAGTCTTTTTACCCACTGCTGTTATGGGTTTACATCACAGGTTTCCTGCTGCATTTGACAGCTCCTACCCCAACAACAGAAGCTGCAACCAACATCCTTCCTACGCCCTCATCATCTCCTGACAAGGGCAACTATGGGGACAAGATTAAAAACCCTAACCGCCATTGTCCTATTCACAATGTGCTCCCTGGCCAGTCAACGGGCATGCTCCAAGACTGAGGCATTATAGCATTGAAGGGACAGGTCAGGGGTAAAGGTTGATACAGCCAAATCAATGATACTGAAGCTTTACAATAACGTTTAAAGCAATTTGGGGTATGTTTCAGATTTTGTGCATCCACAGAAAACATAGGCAAAGACTGCGGTGGCTCTGTTTCTGTTTTTTTCACTGGCAAAGCCACGCCCTCCTGCCTATTGGCTGATCTCAAGAGTGTTGTGTAAGGTTCATCAGCTGGCTGGCGCTCCCATTGGCAGCCTATCTGAATGGCTGGGTGTGGGGGGACACAAAGACAGACGCGCACTGGCCGTAGGGCATACCGGGGGAAATGCCATTAGGCCAGCACCTGGGAAGGAGGTGGCTGATATGAGACGGATGCAGTAGGGTGGATGGTGGCCGGTGAGCAGCAGAGCAGATGCTGCCACAAACACACACTCAAGCTTACTGGTGCTCTCCGGTTGCTGAGGCGGTAGTTCTGGGCCACCATGGGCGTGGCCTTCCTGTTTGCTGGCTGCCTGATGTTCCATATGGCCGCCATCTTGGATGTTCAAAGGCTCATAACATGCAGTAGATGCAGGTAGGATGATTTTTAATGTGAGCAATCTGTATATACAGGGTGTGGGAAACATATAAGATAGGCTTTTATTCAGGGTAAAGGTCCGTTTTAATCTATGAGATTTGTTACCTGTCCTAACCAATAACAGACAGAGAAGGTTTTTTGTAAGTTGTACAATTGTCTTTATATTGGCAAAAGAGTACATGAATTAAAAGTTTATTATCTTATGAACAACAGATTTCACAGATTCCATCTTGAATTTACATTACAAATAAATAGACAACCCACCCATGGATGTTCAGTTTTTTAAACCCTGAAACAAGGTATAGAACTGCTGCTGATGGTCAATGAATGAAAGTCCTTCTTGTTCCAATTATGAGCCCCATCACAGGCGACAAAAAGAAGATCCTTATCTTGGAAGAATGAGAAGTGCAATAAACTGACTGTAATCCAAATAGTGTCCCAGTGGTGTCTTTAAATTTTCCTGTAACTGAAAGCTGGGTCATCACTCAAGCCACAAGTTCTGTGAAAGAGGTGGAAAGACCGACGAAGCAGCATCACAATGTAAGAAACCTCAGTGGCATTGTACATATGTATAAAAAAAGATAAATAACCCCAGACACAGTATTGCAATACATATGCTATATCTGTTTACCTGTATCTGTTTTTAGGATTAACAACATTGAAGGATCTCATTGACTACTATGTGGCAATACAGTCATTAATTAATCAGTTAGAAAAATTACCCCAAAGTAAACTGCGACAACACTGATCATGGCTACTGTTCTGTTCCCTTTTAACCGACTCAGATACTGAGAGCTTTCCTTCAACCATTATGACATAATAAAAAGTAATAGTATATGGTTAACCAGATTTTTTGAGTTCAAGTCACTTGAATGCTTATGTTGGCTGTTTTCCATTTTGTAGACTCAGTCTAATGTTCTGTCAAAAGAAAATCTGAGTACGTCATTAGGACCGAAAGGTGGTGACCAGCACAAATTTGTTTTAGAGTGATATCCCATCCAAATGGAGTCTTATCTTAGAGAACATGCAGAGAAGCTGGTCTTCTTGAGCTCCTTTAATCACTCATTATTTTAGGCATTCTCCATTTGCAGACAACCTCTGCTAAACCCTACGCTGTTCCCGTCTTCCTGTACTAGAACCGCTGTTGGGGCAACTCCAGAGCTACCAACTCTTCCATCTGGACAAAGTAGTACACTTGAGTCGGCCTCACACTTGGTAGGACGTGCATAACAGGTGATCAACTCTGGCGGCATACGCTCCACCTTCACTACTTGTTTTGAGGAACATTCTGGATGAGGAGGAGGTGTAAGTGGAATCTTTACTGAGTCTTCTTTATTAATATCTTCAGTTCTCTTGACAGAAAGATCTAGCGGACCTTCATGTGTATATGATGCCTTCTCCAGGGCATTGTGGATATGCAGCAGCTCCAGTCTTATCTTGCCAAGTTGTTCTGAGAGCGTTTTCTGTCGCCCACTATCTGCAGACGTCAGATTGGCCAGTTTCTGCTCTACCCTTCCATATTCTTCTAGGGTTCTGGAGAGGTCCCTGATTAGCAGAGACGCATTGACCACCAGAGGTTCAGAATTTTCTAAAGCTGCTTCAGATTCTCGTCTCCTCTTGCTGGCAGTGACCTCCAGAACTGGACTTTTCTCACCCCAATGTTCAGGAGAGGTGATAGGAGAATAGGAGCTGACAAAGAAGAGAGAAGGCAGTAAGACATTTTTCAATGATACAGAATTATTTTGTATAATACACATGACATAAAGAGTGTACCACCAAAAAGTTAAATCTAATTTCTACTGGAAATTCTAAAAATGTAGAAACCAGAAAATGTGAGCTCACATACTGTGTTGCCCCTTAAATTATGTTTTGTTCCAAAATATGTGTTAGGGCTTATTTTCAAAGATGCCTTATTTTCCATTTGTTTTTTTATTTTCATAGCAAAACTGATAGTTACCTTAATATGGCGGCCCAACTCCCCCCCCCCCCCCATATTCCTGGAGTGTGCCACCCAGCACATGTTAAAATGTTCTATGGGTGCTACTGGGCCCATAGTAGGCTTAGGGCAGATGGACACTGATGTAGAGTGGGCAGCAGGAGGAGATGTGCTGTTTACTTACAAGTCCCAGCTCTTGCATGTGCCTCCCCGACATTTGGGCAGGACAATATGACATGCTCTGTCTGTGTCATATTGGTATGGTGGGTTGTTAGCACACATGGGTGCAAGAAATGGCCCTGACCCGGTGCCCCAGACTTATCTGACCCTGTAACTAGGACCTTATTTTTGGGCTAGGTCTTATATTTGGGGAAACATGGTATACTCATATTAAGATAATACAGTGAGTACAGGAAAGGCCACCTGGTGAGACCTGGTGGCCCAATGCTAACCAAAGAGGTAAGTGTGGCCCAGTTATGTCTCTGTCAACATTTTTCAGAGTATCCCCATGCATTTGCATATATTACCCACTGTCCTAAATAGTATATTCCTTTTTACAAATATGTTTCAATCAATATTAGGGGGCTACCTAACATATGCTCAGGAACCACCGGTGGTCTCTTGACCAGACTGGATAAAAGTCTAATATTTGTAATAGCTTTTCCTTCATAAAGAACTTAAACAGAGAAGAGCTAATGTTTTTATCATGTTTTAGTATGAAGCGTGTAAAGTGCTCACTATAGAACCAATAGAACAATACAAATTTGTTTGATTTGTATTGTTCTATGGTGAGCACTTTACATGCTTCCTACTATCTACTAAATAAATCAATATCATTTAGGAGTTAATCTGTACCTGTTATGTATTTCCCGTTCTCTGTCTATTGTAGATGCTGTAGGCTCAACCTCTGGCCTTTCTCTGTCTAGCCATGTCTTCCTCTTAATGCATCTTGTAGGACTTGGTTTTCCCCAAAGAGACCCATCTGATGTTCCTTTATGAGTGGAGTTTTGATTTATTCTAGAGGCTGGGGAACCATAAATGCCCAAAATCTCTTTCTGTTGTTGAATTATTTCTCTCACTGTCTGAGGAACCCATTTTGCATCACTGTCTTGAGTTGATTTATTGTTCACCATTGTTGGGCTTTGCAACTTGTCTACAAGTCCCCATGAGTGCAGGCTGTTGACTTCTGGAGTTTTAGGTAAGCAGGTCTTCAGACGTTCCACTGGTGCCTTTGCCTCTGGAGAAGTAACAAATGCTGTGTTTGCTGCTTGACTTTGAGCCATAGGTTTACCTGATACTTTGGTGTCTGATGTATTGAAGGTATGTTCAAAGAGCAATGGATAATAAAACCGGGGAAGAAAAGATGACCGATCTGTGTTTTGTAAAGCTTGAAATTGAGAAAAATGTGCGGGGTGCATTAACTGGGCTGTGGAAGCCAAAAAGGGTAGTTGTGATGTTCCACTTGTGATAGAGGGATTGAGATATGAGAAGAAGTTGGCATTTTTTGGGTAATTGAAACCAAGAAGGGACAGACCCTGATGTTCCTGATAGTCAGCATATGCTGGAGGTGGATAACATGGAATAATATTGCTTCCACTGCATCCTACTGGGGCATCAGCTGCAGTTTTTTTGAGTGTATTGCTCAACTGTTTCCACTGATCAAGCCGAGAGCTTCCAATGTTGTTGGAGGTCTTTCTAGGAACCTTTGCATATCTTTGTTCCTCTTTGTTGTTTTCATGATGTCCTTCCAAAGAGAAAACATCTGTGATGATAAACTCTGTCTCACTTTCTCTATTTGACATATTCTTCTTGCCCTTTGATCCTGATATGTCATGGGCATCATTTTTGCTAGCATCGACATGAGGAGACGGACTCTTCTCCTTTTGACCTTGATCTGTTGCTTCATCCTCCTCATCCTCTGATCTTTTGTCTTGTTCTTCCATGAACATTTGAACCCCAGAAGCAGTCTTCTCACCAAGCTGTCTCGGTTTTGAGACTGATCCAGAAGAATCGCAATCTTCTTGCTTCTCTGAATTGGTCTCAGTATGTGCTTCATGGTGAAGGTTGACTTCAGGTACAAGAAAGTTATTTTTCTTGTAGGGCCAGTCCGACTCTATGAGTAGGGACAGTGAGTTCTTACATAGGCTGTATTTCATGTGGTTATAGAGGTGAGACTTCTCCATGCAAGTAAAAGGGCACTGGAAGCATTTGTAGTTGTATGGCTTCCCCCATGGGCGTGGAATATAGTGTGGTTTCTTAGGTTTACGTTCTTTATGTTTACAGGTGGTATTTATCTTACAGCCAATCTGTTCTTCTTTCGACATGGTGTCAAACAATCCAGTATGTGATCAAAGGTTGCTAGGGTCAGATTTACCCAAGAAGATATCGGTCAAAGTATATTAACCAGCCTGTGGTGAAAAATAAAACAAGAGCATGTTTGTTCCAAGGTATAGCATGTGAAATGGTATCAGCTTTTAATATATTTTCGCCAGCTATATAAACACATCTAAGGGATTCTTTGTAGAAGGTAACTCAGTTCATTAGATAAGAAGAGGAGCATAAAAATACAACAGGGTCAGGGCTGTATTTACTATAAGGGCAACCACCTACAGGGGAGACTACTGTAGAGTGTGCCATTACTACACGAGTAACCCTCCCCCAGCCACAGTAAGACATAGACACTGTGTGTGTGGAAGGAGGAGAGGGTGCAATGGGTTAAATGATGTTTGCCATCTCTCTTTCTTTTATGCTCTCCTGCACTGTCTGCATATAACCCTTAGTGCGCTCTACCCCTGCAATGCTAAGGGTCTTTCTGTGGCTTGGAGGGCACATGTAGGGGAATGCACATTAGCAATAAACCAAAAATTTTAACATCCTAAATACCTAACAGCAATTTTTTACCCTCTGGGGAGTCCGTGACCTCCATCCAGCTGTACCAGGTCGCTGTAAATGTTATTGTCCCTAGAGAGCATCACATTTTAGAATCTCATAATTTCGTTGACCCTCTGGAACCACAAGGCTATAGATGGGGGCTCCGCACTCCTCCACACCTGCGGTATACATGCCTTGGCTGCGTTCAACAGACGACACAGCAGAGTTGCGGTATCTCTTTAACGAGATCTCTAACATATGTAGAAGACAAAGTGCCGGGTGCGCAGGTATGGCCAATCCCGAGACCCTCCCCCGCTACCTCCCTGACCGTGTCCCAGGACACCCTAAGTTTTGTACATGCCCAAAACATATGCAGCAGGTCTCCTCTCTCTTCCCCGCATCTCCAGCAATCCGCTGAATTACACAATTAATATTAATTAATATTGTTAATTATATTATTATTATTTATTTTTTAAAATTAAGATTAGTGTTGCTGTTAAGTTTCAGGTTTAAATTCAATCAGTATATTGTTGTTCGGTATATTCCCCAATAATTTGGGAAAACTATAAGTGAAAAGAGCAGAGCTACTATTAGCAGGAAATTGGCATCTGCTGGGTAGGCCAGGGGGTCCTGCCGTTCTCTTCTTCTGACAGCCAGTAGATACACTGACATCCACTGCAGCTTTAAATGTGAGACTACCATCATTTTATAGACATAGGCTAGCTCGTAAATAAATTGGACATATTAATAATTATTTCGCCTATGATTAATTATGCAGATCTTGTCATGTAACTGCATTGTTACTGTTTTGCTTCTGGTAGTGAAAAAATCTTTCTTTTATACTACAAGCTACAACCTCAGACTTCTTAATAGCTCAGTGTGTTATTAGGTTGATTCCTAAGTGAAAAGTTACTGGCTTGAATCGAGGAGTAACTAGGAAGAACATTTTCCAAGGAAAGAGAAACAGCATCTTACAGCTCATCGATAGCAGTATATCAGCCGGATACTACTATGGGCAGACTGGCCATAGGGAGATCCGGGACAATGCCCCATGGGCTGCACTTCTTTGGGGCCACTGTACCCACACCCAAGCGTGTAGAGTGTCTAGGTTATGGTAAATCTATAACAATAAATCAAGGAAACTGGACTTCTTGAAGATGTTTCACTAGTTATTTTTACTGCCTTTCTCAATTCAGAGTCTCTCAATTCACTCTGTATTGAGAACGCCAGTCAGCCTTGAGTTAATTGTATAGATATAGTTTTGTAGCCGTTTCCTGTCCGAAGGTACAGCGTAGGGCCATATATAGAGGAGCTGAAGGGCCAGGGATTAGATGGGGGTGTTAGAAGCAGCAGCCCAGCTAGCTACAAAGCAGTGGGGCTCAACGGGAATTCTCCCAGATCTCCTTATGGCCAGTCCACATGTGGGAAGAGGGAGCTAGAAGGAAAGAGAAAGAAAAGGGAATGAGAGGGAAAGAAGGGGAAAGAAAAGGGAAAAGGAGAAAAGAAGGATGAAAGGAAAAAACAGAAAAAAATGACAAATTAAAAGGGGGAGAAAAGAAACAAGAAAGAAAGAGAAAAGGGGCAAAAGGGAAAACAGAATAGAATAGAAGGTACCCAACTATGTAAATGGTAAAATAAAATGACTATGACTTTGTCAAAAACATGAATGATGACAAAACTAGAAGTAAGGTACAGAGTTCTTAATTAACTGAAGATGAAGATGAGATAATGAAGAGATGAAAAGGTAAAGGAGATCCGAGGGGACAGAAGTAGGGGACAAGAGTGAAAAAGAAAAGGGAATGGGAGAGAAAGATGAAGATAGGGAGAAAGTAAAAATGAGAAAAGGAAAGCAGAGAGGATGAGAAAGGAAGAAATGAGAAAAGGGGACAAGAAAAAAGGAGAGAAAAGCAGTAATAATAGGGGAGTATAGGGGGATGGGGTGGAAAGATAAGAATAAAGGGAAAGGAAAGTGAAAAGAGGATAATGGAATGTATTAAATGATGGAGGAAATTGCAACTGTGAATGGTGCTAAAAAAAATACGAAAAATAAAAATAAAACATTTATATAATGTGGCAAAGCAGAGATGGTCATAGCTGACATTACAAATTTACAAGATAAAAGAATGGAAAAAATGGAAATATGGGAATATGTATAATTATAAGCAGGATTTTGACTGCTAATGAAGAGATGAAAAGGTAAAGGAGATCCGAGGGGACAGAAGTAGGGGACAAGAGTGAAAAAGAAAAGGGAATGGGAGAGAAAGATGAAGATAGGGAGAAAGTAAAAATGAGAAAAGGAAAGCAGAGAGGATGAGAAAGGAAGAAATGAGAAAAGGGGACAAGAAAAAAGGAGAGAAAAGCAGTAATAATAGGGGAGTATAGGGGGATGGGGTGGAAAGATAAGAATAAAGGGAAAGGAAAGTGAAAAGAGGATAATGGAATGTATTAAATGATGGAGGAAATTGCAACTGTGAATGGTGCTAAAAAAAATACGAAAAATAAAAATAAAACATTTATATAATGTGGCAAAGCAGAGATGGTCATAGCTGACATTACAAATTTACAAGATAAAAGAATGGAAAAAATGGAAATATGGGAATATGTATAATTATAAGCAGGATTTTGACTGCTAATGAAGAGATGAAAAGGTAAAGGAGATCCGAGGGGACAGAAGTAGGGGACAAGAGTGAAAAAGAAAAGGGAATGGGAGAGAAAGATGAAGATAGGGAGAAAGTAAAAATGAGAAAAGGAAAGCAGAGAGGATGAGAAAGGAAGAAATGAGAAAAGGGGACAAGAAAAAAGGAGAGAAAAGCAGTAATAATAGGGGAGTATAGGGGGATGGGGTGGAAAGATAAGAATAAAGGGAAAGGAAAGTGAAAAGAGGATAATGGAATGTATTAAATGATGGAGGAAATTGCAACTGTGAATGGTGCTAAAAAAAATACGAAAAATAAAAATAAAACATTTATATAATGTGGCAAAGCAGAGATGGTCATAGCTGACATTACAAATTTACAAGATAAAAGAATGGAAAAAATGGAAATATGGGAATATGTATAATTATAAGCAGGATTTTGACTCTACCCCCCCCCCCCCCCTCACTTGTGTGCGGCAGAAAAGGAATGAAAGAGGGAGAGACAGGTGTTTGAGCCCAGCTCTCTGAAAACACTTCCCAACATCTCCTCTTGGTCGGCTGGATTCCTCTACCTGCCATAAGACATTACTTCCACTGGTCTGTCAGGCGAGGCACGGGGGGACCAGCCTGAGGGGAACACAGCATCAGGGACCCTGCACCTGTGCATGGGAATTACTGTATCACTGCACACTCTCACACTGAGGGCAGCCTCTAACCAGCCGGGGGGAGAGACAGCCAGAGACGAGCATAAGGAGGGGGGAGATGAGAGACAAGCAATGCAGGAGACCACAGCAATTGGCAAAAGGTGTTGAGGGATGTAGTTCTTTGGTTAATAGGGCACAGAGGAATGTGCGCAGTGCGGTTACACATACCAGCCAACCCTAAGTCCTATTTCAGTGACCTGACCCCAATAAGCGGATATCTGAATGCCATCTTGATATTGTCTGCAGGATCCAGCCAACCCTACAGAAAGACCTCTAAAGGCTTAGATAATAGGGCGAAAAGCATGGTACCGGTTGCAAGAGTTGCAAATCCAGTTCTCAGGGTTTAAACTTGTGGTCCTTATACATTAACTGAAGCAGCATAACCTATTTAATAGAGTTTGTTTATTTTGTGAGCAGGTACCCAACTGTGCTCTGAATAAAGGGGATGATGGTAGCCATTAGCTTCCTTCAAAGGTTGTGTAGGAGCCTGAATTCAACAAACTCACACTGACCTTGGATCTTGGATCCTGTCAAAACCTCTTCTTACCTCCATAATATCAATGTGCTGCTATCAGAGGAGATTGTTGGAGACAGCTGCTACATTTTACATACTGGTGAAAAATGTTGGCTGGTAATATGACAGCTGGGATAAAAAAGAGAGGTGCCCATAGGGATGCTCATTACGTTCCAGTGGTTCTCTATGTTCTAGCACCAGCCCTCCGGTGGTCCTGTTGGTGGACCTACACTTTGGCTGATTGGCCGTTCTCCCTGACCATTTGGCCCTCTCTATTGATCAAATTGTTCAATTGCCCCCCCCCCCCCGTTCCAGCACTAGCCGTATAATTATCCAACTAGAGGACCTGCAGGTGGGCTTTGACATTATTTCCTGGCTATTTGTAACTCTATATTTATAGGCTAACCAGTGGGCTTGCAGTTGGACTGCACCTGTACTCTCTGGAGATTTGGGCTCCCTATTGATTAGGGAGGTACTAATGACTACTAAGCAATGCTCATTTGTTTCAGTTACCCCCTTATCATTCCAGCACAAGCCCACCAACGGAACAGCCTAAGAATCCGCAGTTGGGTTTTAACCTTATACCCAGACACTTTGGACCTCTATTGAGTTGGATGGGTCACCTGACTTGTACTAGGAAATGTTGCTCACCTGGTTTTAGTGATTACACATTTCTGTTTTTGCACCAGCCTTCCATTAGTCCAACCAAAGTCAGCAGTTGGTCCTTAGTTCCACTTCCTGGCTATTTAGTTCTTTTCATGGACTATAGAGATCCATGTGACTTTGAGCCTTATTTATGAAGCGTTAGTGCCACACACTGTTTTGGCCACCGGCTAGTGTCTTATTTAACACTAGCGCCAAAAAGGTTGCAGCGCCAGGTGCGTTGAAGCAGAGCAAAATGAAACCTGGGGTTGTAGCTCAAGATCACATTAAGCGCAATGGGCAGAACTGGAATACAGTGTTTAATGCTTATAATTAATATTAAACACATTTTTTGTACAGAACTTGCATTAGGACTTGTCAATAATGGAAGCGCAGGACCAAGATGGGCCAAAATGTCTTTTTTGGATGGTTATTAAAATTGGTTTGAATGGCTTCTTTTGCTTAACAATGTGTAATTTGGACACCAACAACTATAATGCAACCTAAACGCACTGTAAACCTTTTCCCCTTTGTCCCCATCAGTGATTTCTTGGAACTGTAATGAAAAAACACTGACCAGTGCTAGAAAAATACAGCACCAAAGGTTTCAAGGTGAAAAATAGACATAAATATGGTGTGGGGGGGGGGGGGGGCAGAAAAACAGCAGTACAAAGTGGCGCTCACTGGCGCTGGGCTAATCGGCCAGCAGGTCCAACAGGCACTGACATAGGCCAGCTAATACCTAAGTGCAACAACCAAAGCTAATTAGCAGTGTTCGGCGTAACTACGGCTAGCGCCAATGTAGAACACAACACAGCGTCAGATAAGATAGGAATGCCAGCGCTCCGCAGCTGGCGCTATAGCCACAAAAAAGATGCTTAAAGGTGCACTTCATAAATAATGCCCTAAGAAAGATTGCTCATTTGTTTCAATGGTTTCCTCTTATTGTTCCAACACCTCCCCTCCAACAGCCCAACCTGAGGACCTGCAGTTGAGCTTCAGTCTCGCTCCCTGCTTATTTTAGCTGCTCTAATGACTATGAAAGGCCCTATGACTAAGAATGGTTGCTCATCTTGTTGCTGTGTTTCTTTCTTTCTGTTCTTGCACTATTATTATTATTATTCGTTTAATCCAGGGCCTGTATATGGGCTTCAATCTCACTCTTTGGCTATTTGGGCCTTTCTATTGACTAGGGAGGACCCTATGATTAGAATATGAGCTGTCAGTTCGTGCATGGCTCTTCGGTTACATAGCTGGTGCTCAGGACCCCACTTTCTAGGAATGGTGAAAGTAGGAGTCTCCCCTGGTAGACTGCCTTTCCTGTACGTTTTCCCATTTAAACCCTGATCTTAAACTTGACCTGGAATCCTGGAGTCTCCAACCCAAACCTGAGTCACACCAACTAATGAAAATGGAGACAGCTTGTAGGTATCTTGGGTCACTTAAGCTGCTGCAGACATCATCATGCAAAGCCTAATTACACCTTTAGATTACATTCCAAAATGTATGGGTGCTGCGGTTAGGGAGGAGTTACTGCCATTCACACATACACCAAGAAATATTTGACCAAAACTGTCTAATCTAATCCAAATCCCCTTGTCAAAAATCCACATGTGAAGTACACTCAGCAAGTGGGCTGCCTCAAGTGTCAGGGTGTGGCAATTCACCCTCTGTAATACCACATATTAAACACTAGCACACTGCTATAAGAATCTCTACTACTACTGCCTTGAAAAAGTGACAACCTGTCACGAAACGCGTTGGCTTTTTCCTGGGGGGACAAGTGGCGGCCAGTACCACGGACACTATGTATTTGTAAGATAAGTTTTTTTCATGTTTTTGCACCTACCCCGTATAATTTATTGCATATTTTTGCACTATACTCATCTGATTGTTCATTAGGTTTTGATGCACTTTATTGGGAAGCACAAGCACTTTATATTTTACTAATGAAGATTGCTCTTAGAAGGGCTTAGGTTATTAAGCTGTATTCATAATTTTTTATGGCTGCCCTGTACAACAGCGCCCCCCATGGCAGATTGTGAGAATGTTGTTGTCTTGCGTGTTTTTTGAAATGTCCTTTTAGATATATTGTATTATGTGGATCAAATAAACTTTGGAAAATTATTTGAGTGTGTGAAGCGCTAAGTCTCTGGCTTGGGCTCTTTTGGGGGATTTGGGCACCCCCACTTTCAATAGTGTTTCAGCACACTGCTATAAGAAATTGCACAGAGGGCAGCCATGATGGCACAGCTCCATCCCTCTGGGGCAATAATAAAGAAATCAGGAACAGGATATATGGGGGCTACTGTTTGGAAGAGGAAAAGGAGGGAGACAATGGGGCAAATAACAGGGGAGAACAGAGGTGTTACAACGTCCATGACACTTCCTTATCTGGAATAAATAACAATAGGTGAGCAAGGTTTCCACAGTAATTTACTCCCAAAACTATGCAGCACAACACCAACTGTACTTAAAAACAAATGAAACTATATTATTGATGTATACATTTTTTGACTACATACATACATACAAGTATTACAACACAATGTATACTTTCCAATGACCATGTACTGTAGGTGCTCTCACCGGCCAATGAAAATCCTGCTGTATTGCATGACTTCCTGTGTGTCATAATGTCTCATAGCAGTCACATAGCCAAAATACAGTAACTACAGTATGGCAAGGTGTGTGTCTCAAAGATGTTCTACAGTAGGTGTCTCAATGGAGCACCTTCTAACCAATAGCACTAGGGTTTGCCTTGAAGCATAGAATAACGCATACAGAAGCTAAAGCAACTAAGGGTATGTCAGAGCAGCAGAGATTTCCCATCACAATAGGTATATCAGACCAACAGTGGTACCTTCAGAGCACTGAAGACATAGCACCCATGGGGCTTGAGGTAGCATAACGTTCCTCAAAATAGGGTAGATAGACACCATTGGTCTTAAAATAAGAGAATGAAAAAGGTGACACCTTGGTCAGCTTTTGAAAATCTCTTGCTCGCATCAGCAATAGAGAAGAGGAGACAGAGCACTACAGTCAGCCGCATTCCCTAGCTGGTGTCTTGAGGCTTCACAGACTGCCTATGAGGACAGGAACATTGCACCTATGGGTGACATACAATGTCTCTGCATAGCATCTCTGATCATCTTAAGGCACGTATGCTCAACCTGTGGCAGGGGGCCACATGTGGCCGTGGGAGCCATCTGATGTGGCCCTGGTAGCCATCTGATGTGGCCCCGGTAGCCATCTCATGTGGCCCTGGTAGCCATCTGATGTGGCCCTGGTAGCCATCTGATGTGGCCATGGGAGCCATCTGATGTGGCCCTGGTAGCCATCTGATGTGGCCATGGGAGCCATCTGATGTGGCCCTGGTAGCCATCTGATGTGGACCCGGTAGCCATCTGATGGGGCCATGGGAGCCATCTGATGTGGCCATGGGAGCCATCTGATGTGGCCCTGGTAGCCATCTGATGTGGCCATGGGAGCCATCTGATGTGGCCCTGGTAGCCATCTGATGTGGCCCTGGGAGCCATCTGATGTGGCCCTGGGAGCCATCTGATGTGGCCGTCGGAGCCATCTGATGTGGCCGTGGTAGCCATCTGATGTGGCCGTGGGAGCCATCTGATGTGGCCGTGGGAGCCATCTGATGTGGCTGTGGTAGCCATCTGATGTGGCCCTGGGAGCCATCTGATGTGGCCCTGGGAGCCATCTGATGTGGCCCTGGTAGCCATCTGATGTGGCCCTGGTAGCCATCTGATGTGGCCGTGGGAGCCATCTGATGTGGCCCTGGTAGCCATCTGATGTGGCCGTGGGAGCCATCTGATGTGGCTGTGGTAGCCATCTGATGTGGCCGTGGGAGCCATCTGATGTGGCCGTGGGAGCCATCTGATGTGGCCCCGGTAGCCATCTGATGTGGCCGTGGGAGCCATCTGATGTGGCCCCGGTAGCCATCTGATGTGGCCCTGGTAGCCATCTGATGTGGCCGTGGGAGCCATCTGATGTGGCTGTGGTAGCCATCTGATGTGGCCGTGGGAGCCATCTGATGTGGCCGTGGGAGCCATCTGATGTGGCCCCGGTAGCCATCTGATGTGGCCGTGGGAGCCATCTGATGTGGCCCCTGACCTGCTGTGAGGAAAGTCAGATGGTTATATAGAATTGGTGTGTAAAGGTAAATCGAGGCTCAGTAAGGATGAGAGGTTACAGTGATATAGGAGGGGCCCATTGCCAAAAAGACAGCGGTGCCTTGGAGGAACGTGGTGACCCCCTGGGTAAAATCCAGAGCATTATAAAAAGATGTTTAACATTGGTAGGCGTTTAGATGGGTTGAGTATTGGGAATGTGGTTACAATTTGGGATTGATAAAAGGGGGGGGGGCTATAAATATGGAACCCATATATTTGGAGAGTAATCATTAAAAGGAAATATTATCCTTATATTACTGCTCCCACCCAGCAGATCTTCCCGCTTGAATAAAATGTTGAATATTTGCCTTAGTATAATAAATGTGGGAGGAAATCAGAACTGACTGTATAGGTACACTATACTATCTCCTTGTCTAGATTGGGATAACCCACCAATCCCTCCGACCTCCTACTACCACATGTTTTCACAAAACAGGGAACTAAAGATTTTTTACAAAAATACATTATTTGTTTTACTGAAAAAACCTTAGGCATACAAAATCAATGTAATAACCACATGACTTTGGTACAATAATATGAAATACAATATATATGTTGGTTCTTTGCTTAGTGGATGTTAACAAATCGTATTAGATCAAACCTTATACACTAGAGCAGTGTTCTATCTTGAAATGCTTTTTAATTACTTCTGTGCTGAGAAAATTCCACCAGTTGAGCTGAGCTCCCGAATTCAACAATTGCTGGATCTGTAATAGCAATGATTGTCTCGGCATAGCTGGGGTGGTCCCATAACTGCAATGGTTGTCTCATAGCAATGAAGAGGCTGACATTTCACCTATGGTTGTTCAAGTCAGACACTCACATAAGGGATAATTCAGCACCATGAGAATGTTTTTTTTTACTTTATTTTGTGAGCAAAAAAATGATAGTGTTTTTTCCCCATAGTGCTATTCAGTAAGATTTTAGCTGTTTAAGAACAAAGAAGGCTGCCAGATCAGCCAACTATGGCCCTTATTTAACAAGGGATAGCGCCAGGTAGCGACTGGTGAGCGGCCGGTAATGACGGGCACCGCCACGAGAAGGCCGGCTCCCCACCACAATCACACATTTATCAAGCCGATCCTGCTTAGCGACTGAGATAGCGACAGATAGCCACTCATTCATCATTATTCCAGCCTCAGCCCACAGCGCCAGCGTCCGACCTTGAACAGCGACAGGTATGACCTCTCGCTACCTGGCGCTCTCCAATGCATTTCAATGGAGCAATCTTTAAATATTCATAATTAATTGTTATTAATGTTTTTTTTTTTTTTTTTTTTTTTAAATGTGAAAAATTCTGTGACCACTTCTGCCATGTTAGATTTTTTTTTTAAGGTAAAAAAAATAAAAATAAAAATGTGTGCAGAATTGATATTACAGGTCTGATATTAATGTATTCATATTACAAAATGTTTTTAGAAACTTGTTTTTTTTGGTTTCAAAAAATATGGTTGTTTGGGGGGTTAAAAAACTACTTTTAACCCATCGCCGCCAGCGCTCTGGGGTTTAAACATGCATTTCACAGCGCGAGAATTTTTTGAGTGTGATTTGTTAATGAATATGGTGGGAGCCGGTCGCTATGGCCATTCGCTATCATGCGCACCCATACAGCGCGGAACCTGTCAAATAGCGACTCCTCACGCAATATTCAACATTACTGCACACCGACTGAGTCGCTATCAACAACCGAACAACGGCCAAGCACAGCGACTACTAGCGGGCGCTTTGAAAATACTCATCTGTCGCTACCTGGCGCTATTACTGAATAGGCCTCTAAGATTTTAGCTGTTTAAGAACAAAGAAGGCTGCCAGATCAGCCAACTATGGCTCCAAAAGGTAAGTAGCCGCACAACCAAGAATTTTATATGAAAATAGTAATCCTTTTATTTTCCACCAAAATCAATTAGATACAAACAAATAACACACAAACAAACAAGATTAAAAACAATTAAAAATATATACAAGGGTGGCCTAGATACATGGGACTCTATATATTATCAAAGGTTACTACAGCTATACAACCCTTATCAGAAAATCCTAAAAAATGACCAGAACCTATACAAAGCAGTAGTGAAATTTAAGTGCAACATACAATAAAACCTCATCAAAATATACGTGCAAGATTTTAGCTGTACGAATAAAAATGGTGCTGAATAGTACTTGAGCAACATGGCAATAGGACTGACATTTCAGCTTTGGATACTAACGGCTTTCACTACTGCCATTCACTTTTATTGTCCACCTTGGAGGTTATTCAGCGCCAGGTGAGAATTTCCATCCGGTTGCTGAAGCAACCCTCAAGTAGACACTGGAAATAAATGGCAATTTGCTCTCCTAAGAAGTAGTGACTTCTCTCACCTACTGCTCAACTGACCCCATACTGTAGGTTTTTGAGTCAGAGACAGTCACGGGCAGATTTATTACTAGCGCCAGCTATCGGCAGATGAGCGTCTGTATGGAGGCGCTAAGAGCGACCAATAGTATACGCTGTGATCGGCTATCGGGCGCTGTAACAGAGCGCCTCAATCGCTGTAGTAACCTGGCCGGCATTGATGAATGAGATGTATGTTGGCCGCTCTAACACCAGTACCGCGTTGCAGGGAAGCGAAAGGTAGCGCCAGCTCATTGCAACCGACTCTCAGCGACTCACACCATATTCAACAAAAAAACACACACAGCGCCGGCACTCTGGATGTGTTGCTATAGTATAGAGCGGCAGACGCTGTGTAATTAAAGTCTGGTTTTGAACACTTATCCACCAGTAACAAAGCGAAAACACATGGAATGACATTGTTGTAACATTGAGATAATAACACTTTAATACCAGACCTGTAATGACAATTCTGCATATAAATATAAAAAAGCAAAAAAGTTTTCAAAAATGACTTTCTAGGCCAGGAGAGGTCACACAAATATTTGAGAGAAAAAAAAAATTAAAAACAAAAAACCCTGTTTAAATAGAAGAAAAGGAACGTCCATTTAAATGTATTGGAGAGCGACAGGTAGCGACAGGTAATACCTGGCGGTCTGGAAGCTAGAGCGCCACCGCTATACGCTGAGCTGCCTGTAATGATGAATTGGACGCTACATGGCGCTGACCAGAATCGCTTTCATAAATGTGGGATTGCGTACAGCGCCCGGCATTCACCAGACGCTGCCTGCCGCTACGAGGCGCTATCCCTTGATGAATAAACCCCATAGTATTAATGGGATGGTCTCGGGCAGCAATAGAGGAACTGACATCTCTGCAGTCACAGTCACATAGCAGCGATGGAGCAGCGGGGGAGAGCCGTGGTTGTGTTGCTGCACGCAGATTGCGCTCCAGGGGACGGCGCGGATGGCGGCAGGGGAGCACGTGCCCGTTTCCCGCAGCATCTGCTGGTGAGAGAGCCTGGTACAGACCCATTTTTCATGTTCCGCAGTTCAGTGCCACAGGCTGCTCCCAATAACCACCAAATGGTGCGGCCTCCTGTGTGTGGGGCCCCGGGGGCCTTTCCCCAGGGGCCCACAGGCTGCTGGTTCCATCTTGTGCACCAACACACAGCGCTGCTAACCCTCTCCATGCCATTCCCTGCTCATCATACACAGGAAATGTGACTTCCCTGTATCTCCAGCACAGGCATCTACATCAGCCAATCACATTTCATCACTGTGTTTAGGTGAAGTTAGCCTGGTGATATCCAGTATATATCCAGTGATATACAGTGAACAGAGGTATAGGCGCCGCCGATATTTCAGTGTGTCAGTGAATCGGCCTGTGCTATATGTTAATACTGTACTTCAGGCACATACAGTACAATGATGTCACACATGGGCAATAATAAATGGATAGAGAGAAAATAGAAGAGGAGGGAAAAGTAAAGGAGATATTGAGAAAATATGAATGTGGAAGAGGTGAAGGTAAAAAAAAAGAAATGAAGGGAGTACAGAAATGAGAGGGAGGAAATGAGGAAAAAGAAATAAACTTTGGGTATGTGGAAAAGAGGGAAAGATGTAAGAAATCTGAAAAAGAGTGAGAGTAGGAAGGGAATGGGGAAAAGAGAGCGCAAAGAAGGAAATGTTAAAAAAAGAAGTATTTGGAGAAAAAGTGGAAAAGGGTAAACAAAGGAGGGAATGTGGAAAAGAGAAATAAAGAGGGAACGTGCAAAAGAGGGATAGATGGAGACAATGTGGAAAAAAGGGGAAAGAAGGAATGGGGAAATGAAAGAAAGATTGATGAAATGTGGAAAAAGGGTAAATAAAGGAGGGAATGTGGAAAAGAGAAATAAAGAGGGGACGTGCAAAAAAGGGATAGATGGAGACAATGTGGAAAAAAGGGGAAAGAAGGAATGGGGAAATGAAAGAAAGATTGATGAAATGTGGAAAAAGGCAGTCAGAGGAAATGTGGAAAAGGGTAAATAAAGGAGGGAATGTGGAAAAGGGTAAATAAAGGAGGGAATGTGAAAAAGGGTAAATAAAGGAGGGAATGTGAAAAAGGGTAAATAAAGGGGTGTGTGGAAAAGGGTAAATAAAGGAGGGAATGTGGAAAAGGGTAAATAAAGGAGGGAATGTGGAAAAGGGTAAATAAAGGGGGGGATGTGGAAAAGAGAAAACAAAGAAGGAAATGGTAAATGTTTTTTGGAGAAAAGGTGGGAAAGGGTAAAATAGGAAGGGGATGTGTAAAAGAGAAATACAATGGGAATGTGCAAAAGAGGGATAGATGGAGACAATGTGAAAAAAGGGCAAAGAAGGAATGGGGAAAAGCAAGAAAGATAGATGAAATGTGAAAAAGGGGAGTCAGATAAAATGTGGAAAAGGGTAAATAAAGGAGGGAATGTGGAAAAGGATAAATGAAGAAGGGGATGTGGAAAAGTAAAAAAAGATTGTGTGAAAAAATGGCAGAGAGTGTGTGCAAAAGAGGGAATGTGGAAAAGAGAAATAAAAAGGGAATGTGCAAAAGAGGGATAGATGGAGAGAATGTGGAAAAAGGGGACAGAAGGAATGGGAAAAAGAAAGATAAATGGATGTGGAAAAGGGGAGTTAGAGGAAATGTGGAAAAGGGTAAATAAAGAAGGGAATGTGGAAAAGGATAAATAAAGGAGGGGGGTGGAAAAAAGAAAATGATAGAGGGATAGTGGAAAAAGTGGGCAGTGAGTATGTGGAAAAGAAAAAAAGATAAATGGAATGTGATAAAGAATAAAAAGTAAAAAGTAATGTGGATAAGAGAAAACAATGGAGGGAATGTAAAAAAAAGAGAATGATAAAGGGAATGTGTAAAAGATAAAGAAGGTCAGGCTGCCGTTTAAACCAACTATGCATTAGGCTGCAGTTAAGGTTTCCCCCACCAAAACCTATGATGCTGCCTGGGCTGACAAACTGGGTAATTGCCCAGGGCCCGCATCACCAAAGGGGCCCCTGGCTTCAGTGTCAAGTGCTTGCTTTTGCCCAGGGTTTCGGGTGCAGTTAGATACAAAAGCCGGCCAGCGTTTGCAATAAAATTCCAATCTTTATTGATCCATCGTTAAAATTCAATCAAAATACAGGTAATCCCAATAAAAAAATGGGCTGGAGGATCCTCCGTCTACGCGTTTCAGACTCGGGGGTCCTTAATCATGACATGAGGTCTCCAAACCCCTATGCTGTTTATATATACGAAACCCCGCCCACATACCCGCCTCCTCTCATTTCGGGTGCAGTTAAGCTCACTGATGAAAATATATCCACTCTGCCTGTCTCTTCTGCAGCATCCCTTACCCCTCTTCACACGTCCCCCATTATCTGCCCCTACAATACTATAGCCTCAGTGCCATGGCTGTAAGAGGGGCCATAACCCCCCCTGCTTGTGATCTGTCCCTGCAATGGCATAGCCTCCGCTGACAGGCGCAATCATTGGCCAGCTCACAAGCACCCTGGGGTGGGGCTCAGCAGATGATGGGCTGCTCAGTAAATTCCCATTGGCCCCAGTCCGACCCTACGACAGGGCTCGCTCTCTGCTGACAGTGGCCCTCCAGCGGAATAACGGATGGCAGGGATCGTGGCACCCCCTGATTTACCTACCCACCTTAAGAACAAGCAAAATGGGGATTTTGTCCCAATGACTCTTTCAGTACAGGGATCTAATCAGAGAGTTGGGAAGGAATTTTTCCATTTATCAGGAATATTCACTGCTGTTGGCTGATGGGGTTTTGTTTTGCCTTCCCATAGGCAAAATGTAGAGGTGGTTTGCAGGTGTTTAAAGTAGACCAACACCCACAGCTGATCGGCCCGGGAATCTATAAGATCGGCCCGCTGTGTGAAACCCCCCAGGACGCCCGCAAATCCTACCTGTTCCTCATTCCAATGGCGCATGCACGGGCCGCCGCCGCCTCTCGCGCATCCCTCTAGCAGGGCGCGCACCCGCGCCTGGCGTTTGTGAATGGCCGGTGCGCTTCCTGTAAGAGGGACGCGCGAGAGGCGGTGGTGGGCGCTCTCACCTTGTCCGTCGACGGACCTCGCTTGTCCATCGGCGGTGATTGGTGGAGCGAGTCACGTGGGAGCGGGGTCAGGTGAGTTTTTGGGGCTTTCTGGGGGGTTTCACACAGTGGGGCACCCACGATCGGGGTGCCCCACGGAAGTGGACCAACACCCAGGATAGTGAAAATCCTGGGTGTTGGTCCACTTTAACTCCCCTGACCAAGGTCACCATCATAAATGCCCCTACAGCAGACCCACTAACCTACTGGTCCATACCATTAAAGGTGTCCATGTATCATCCACAGGCCCCAGCATTTTTGCCGCCGTATACCAACTATGTGGCCCACCCATACAATCCAAGGACCCCAATACTGTCCCCTTGCAACACTCCCTCTGCAACTCCCTTATACCATATTACTGTGTGACTATAGAGGTTATTCATGAAGGGATAGCGCCAGGTAGCGCCTCGTAGCGGCAGGCAGTGTCTGGTGAACGCCGGGCGCTGTACACAAAACCACATTTATGAAAGCGAATCTGGTGAGTGACTCTAACAGCGCCATGTAGCGTCACATGTATTATTACAGGCAGCTCAGCGTACAGGGCTCAGGAGCACCAGGTATTACCTTTCGCTCAGTGTCGCTTTCCCATACATTTCAATGGCCGTTCATTTGCTTGTGCTTAAACAGCGTGTTTGACATTTTTTATTTGTTGCTCCAGTCATTGTGTGACGTCTCCTGGCCGCAAACCAACACTTTTAGAAACGTTTTGGACTTAGATATTTTTTTGCAGAATTGTCATTACAGGTCTGGCACTAAAGTGTTAATGTCACAATGTTAAAACAATGTCTTTCGCTTTGTTACTGGTGGATATGTGTTCAAAAACAGACTTTAATCACACAGCGTCTGGCTATGCTATAGCGACCAGATTTAGAGTGCTGACGCTGTGTGTATGGTGTGGAGCGCCGAGAGTCGGTCGCACTGAGGTGGCGCTACCTTTCGCTCCCTGCAGCGCTGTACTGGTGTTAGAGCACCCAACATACATCACATTCATCAATGCCGGTCAGGTTACTACAGTGGCTGAGGCGTTATGTTACAGTGCCCGATACATGTTTACAGTGTCTACTAGTGGTCGCTCTAAGCGCCGCTATATAGACGCTCATCTGCCGATACCTGGCGCTAGTAATGAATCAGCCTCCAAGTATCTATCTCCAAAACAACATCTAAATTGAAAGAACACCCGTACATGACTTTCCCTAACATTAACCATGTGTGCTACTGAATGTAGCAAATATCCAAACTGCCCTGTTGGTGCTGCTTACATATATAATACCTCCCCTACATACACAAAATAGTTTGGCGATATCCAAGTTAAACAACTGACATTCTCTGCAGTACAGTTGTCTTAAAGGAGCAGTATTGCGAAATTTGCATTAAAAAAGATAAATAATTAAATAGCCACACAATAGTTTCTAACATGTGTATAAATAATGTGGCGATAGAAAAAGGAAAAAATATCTGCCTTTCTTTTAAATTGTATAATGACAATGGCTCAGTCCATTTGCTGAATAGGGGGATCTGCTGGGTTGTATTTAGTGAGCTGCTTCATTTAGCCCACTGGTCTCCTAGCAACACTTTACCTCAGAGGCTGACACTGTAATCAGTGGTAACGGCTGTGTGTGTGTGAGGTGCTGCTTTTGTTATGAGACCAGATGAATAACTGTGCAGGAAAATCTAAAAGTATTAAAGTGGAACAAAACCCTGAGTGGCCGACCCTGAAGTCTATAAGACCCGGCCATTGACCTTCCCCCTTGGGCATTCTAAATCGGGATGCCCACTGTGTGAAACGACCCCTGGATAACCACAGATCCCCCCATTTTTCTGGCGCGCTCACGCAGATAGTCATTTAGACAGGCCGGGCGGCCAGGAAGGTTACTGCTCAGGCTCCCCATCTGCGTGCAAACAGAGCTGATTGGATGAGAGCCTGCGCATGCGCTGTGGGACAGGGAAAGGTACATTTTCACAGGCAAACTTGGGGATTTCACATATCAGGGCATCCCAAGTCGGGATGCCCCTAGGGGCACAAAACAAAACTCCAGATAGTGAAAACCTGGGTTGGGCTTTGCTCAAAACACACAAAGCTGAAAGAAAGATCATATGGAAAAATGAAAAATAAGAATATGAAAGAGAAAATGGTAAACTGAAAGATTTTGCAGCAGAGCCAACATGAAGGGAAAACTGTCAAAATCAGCTAAATGACTTCTAGAGCTTTTCTCTCTGTTTTAGATATATAAGTTCTGGCCAGGCAATGTTGCAATGTTGTTATCTTATGCTGGACGGCTGCCGGCACTGAACAGCTGAGACTTTGATACATTGTTCTCCCCCTCTCCTCAGCATGGAACTGATACATTGTGTCACCCCTCTCCTCAGCGTGGAACAGGCCAGAGTGTC
Organism: Gastrophryne carolinensis; assembly: GCA_027917425.1. Lineage (NCBI taxonomy): Eukaryota > Metazoa > Chordata > Amphibia > Anura > Microhylidae > Gastrophryne > Gastrophryne carolinensis. The sequence goes on from CM051240.1 coordinate 48,688,273, forward strand.
GGGTCCTGACACTCAGAAGACATAAACATGAGCTATTAGCTGCTCAACACACACATCATTTTTTTCTAAATTTGTAATTTTTACTCCAACACTTACCTACATTCAAAGTACCATTTAAATATAAGTCACCAAGAAAAATTTGCGATACTGCTCCTTTAAGGATCATTAGTCAATAACCTCGTCTTCATAATAATCTACTACCCAGTGCAAAAAAGGTGACAGCTGAAAAAAAAATGGATCAACGCAGAGTAAAGATCCAGCATTCTTTAGAATGATCATCTTTCTGTGATGTGTGAATCATCTCTCATACATCTCAGCTGTTACCATTGTAATAACAGGCTCATATCTTCTATACAATGTAACTCAGCAAAGTGTGACTCTTGTTACATTTGTATCATCAGCCACACACCTGGCTGTTGCAATGTGTTACAATGTAACACAGCAGAAGCTGCTTAGCTTTTTACACTGTATCAGAAGAGTCTCTTCCGTGCTGGTTACATTGCACAGAGCAGCAGCAGAGTGAGTTTTACAGCTCCCAACATAACTTTCATTCTGTTTTTGTTATGGCAAAACCCCAGACTGTAAAGGCCCCGATGCTGCTGACCAAGCACCATAGTAGTCTGCAGTATCAGTAGGAACAGTATATCTGCTCTCAAGGGCAATATGAATTTTGCTATGGGGCCCTGTGAAACCTATGTCCAGTAGGCCCCTGCACCCAGCACATATAAATATAGTGAGATTGGGTAAAGAAGATATATAGAAGCCTTACATGACATGCTGTAAACAGTGCAGCGCTGGATGCTTTAGATGCTTAATAGGTTTTTTTGGCCAGTACAGCGGCAGCTGTCAACCCCTCCCTCAGCATATCTGTGTCACATTTACCCCCCTAGATTCCTGTACCATACTATATTCAGATGTGATAGCCAATGAAAGATCGTCCCCCATTGGTTAAATTGCTTTGAAACAAAACTATAGGCAAAAATCATAAACTTCTTTAAACTTTCCTTTCTATGCTAGTAAGAAAATGCCATTTCTATTCTGTTGCTTCTTACTTTCCTGAAAATTACAGTTAGTGCTCCCTCCACTGGCCAAAAACCAGGCCACAGCCTACATAGTGTGGCCCAAATTCATCCCCCTACTTGTTCAACCAGGAGAGGGCCACAAAATGGAAAGAATATAACAAAATGAAAGGTTAAATAAGCCATGAGCCTGCTTTCTGCTCTCTCCAAGCTGACTGTCAGGGGATGCATCCTTCATTTAACTGTGCTTCATATTTCTTGAAGTGGATCAAAGTCAAGGATTATGACCATCCCCTGGTTGGCACCCTAAAAACTCACCTTTCTGACGGTCTCATGGCACATTCATGGACTCTCATCTAATCAGTGATGCATGCTGTGTAGATTATTCTGGGGCTAATACACCCTGGCGAAGTGGTGAGGGAACCACGCGACGCGTCGGTGAGGTAAGTGGGGAGGAAGGGGACAGATACTAATCATTTCAGATATATGATACTCTTGTTAACTCTGATGCAGACTGTATGGATGGTAGCTCACTGTACATAGATACTAGGCTGAAGGCTCATTTTGCACACGGTACTTTGCACTTTGCAGCAATTATCTATTTTAACACAGTACACTTAGCATCTTTATTAATTCTTATAATCCCGATTCCTTATCTATAGCACTGTCATTAATTGCACTGGCACTTTTCTCACAGCTATCCATTCAAGAGGCATCAGAATGTATTAATTATGATAATAATAATAAATTGACCTTATATGATTTTAGATATGTATTAGCCCCAGAATTCCTCCCCACCAAGCTTTTTTGATGTTATATTGTCTTATGTGTTTGTTTTTGTGTCTATGTTTTATTACATTGCTGGTATAACTTTCTATTAAATTATCAAAGCAATTTAAGTGTGCAGCTAATTGTGTGTGGTGATTGCATTGGGCCAGCTCTAGGGCTCCATTGTTTTGTGTTGAGTTATTGTAGTGTCCCCCCCCCGTGGCTTGCACCTATTAATTTTGGGGCTGTGCAGATTCAATTGTTGTAAAGGTATTGGTTATCTATCCAGTAAAGCTAAATCATTTTCCACGTTGCAGACACCTCCAGGAATATCCACCCTATTACTAACCTTTGTATCATCAGCAAACAGACAAACTTTTCCTACCAAGCCTTCTCCTATGTCACTTACAAATATATTAAAAAGAATGGGGCCCAGGACAGAGCCTTGCGGCACACCACTTGTAACTCGCCTTTGTTCAGATTGCACGCCATTTACAACAACGCTCTGATACCGATCCCTCAGCCAACTGGAAATCCACTGAACTATCCAGGGATTGAGTCCTACCTTCAATAACTTTTCTCATTCATTTTGAGATCTGAGAAAAGTAGTGAGCTAGCAGAAGGAAACAAGCTAGATGAAGCACTAGTGAAAATAAAAATAAAAAACAGCTAAATAAATAAAAAAGTATGGGGCTTTTAACTGCTGGATATTACATTTTTATAAAAGTTGTTATATATATTTATATATATATATATATATATATATATATATATATTTATATTTATTTTTAATGATGAACATTAGAATACATTGACATTGCTATTGTACTGTTTTCACCAATGGCCCCTATATTTGGGATCTGACCACCTGCAATGCAGATCTGATCTGTTGTGTATACACAGGACCAAGACTGCTGGACTAGGTTACTATCAGATTAATTACTTATAGGAAACAACTTTTCTATATATTTGGATTAAAATATATATATATATATATATATTTATTGGGCAGATAACCAGAGCAGTGCACCTTACACGGGCAGGCTGATTCATTACTAACGTTGGTTGGTGCCGTCCATTTTTTGTATTCATAGATATATTTATATATATATAAGTTATATTTATGCTGTTATATTTATAAGTTATATTTATGCTGTTAGGAAAGGTTTACTTGAGTGCTCCTGGGACTTGCATCATTTGGCTATGTACATATATGTGCCAGCTTTAACCCCTTAAAAAAATGTCTACCTTATAATAATAATAATAATAATAATAATGATAAAAATAATTATAATAATAAAAAGAATTATGTATCACAATCATGCAATATATTTTTTACTATTAATTAGCTGAAAGTAAATATGGTTTAATGTCTTCATCCCATAATTTCTCTAATATTTTTTATACACATGCAAAATCTAGAACGAGTTGTCTGAATGGACGCTCAGTAAATGCATCTTTGTATAGTGTAAAGCACTGTGGAATATGTGCTACATTATATCTATCTATATATTTTTATATAATTTGGTACGTACATACTTATTAGACATACGCAGAGGCTAGTGGTTAGTAACCCTTATTTGCAGCAACAGGGTCCTGGGTTTGAAACCTGCTCTGGACAGATTATCTGCATGGAGTCTATGGGGGGTAATTTGCACTGAATTTGGAGAGACCCTCAAACTCCACATACATTAAAGTTCCAAATTAAATGAAAGTTTTTCATATAACATGCACATGATTGGGTTTTATGACTGGGCAGTTCTCTGGGGTGGGGTACAGGCCACATTCACAAACATTTGTGTGTGTGTGTGTGTGTGTGTGTGTGTGTGTGTGTGTGTGTGTGTGTGTTTTTTAAGATAGATAGATGGGTATTTGGGTTCTGTTTAACCTTCTAGCCAGCAACTGCAGATCCATGATAAATGCGGACCCACTGATGTAAAGACAGATAAAGCTGATGGTACCCCTGACCTCATGGGCCCCAATACCATTTCAGCCCTGCACCCCCTATAGCTTTGTTCTTTGATGTGTTCTTTAATGACATGCATAACAAAAGTATTAATGGAAGTCTGTACCTAATGTTCGGTCCTTACAGTCTCTGCTTTTTTCTTACTCATCCTGTCTCACTCAATATGGTGACTGCTGTGTGATCCCCAATACTACTGCTACCCAATACCTGACATCCACTAGTACTCCGAAACTAACACTACAGCACAAAGCAAATATTAACTGGCTTTTATGTTTTACAGACTCAACACTCATCATGCTACATTTTGCTTTTGACTTTTTTTACTCCTTCAGAGCAGATACAGTAAATGAAATATCGCAGCTCAGGTAAGAACACATGTAAATCTTACATTGAAGTTTTTGACTTCTTCTTTTGTCTACTATATATATCCCCATCTGTCTTTCAATATATGAATTCTTCAATATATTTCTGCATACGTTGTTTCGTAAAGGTCTATGTATTGTTATGTCACATATAACCTATAATCTAAATGTATTTTATTTTCTATAGATCCTTACTTTGTCTTTGTCTATTAATATATACTTCAGAGTAATAATATTATCCTGTTCAATCATATCTAGCCATTGCGCTGTCTGTATAATATGTATTTATATTGATCTATCATGTTATCTGTCTATTTATCTATTTTTCTCTTAATTATCTAACTGATTAGAAATATAATATATCTATTTATCTCTCTATTGCCATGTGCCATATCTATATATCATCATTTATCTATCTAATGTAATATAATGAATCTATCTATCTATCAATCATCAGTTTGCTGTCTCTTTATTTAATGTGTTAGATAACTGTAATGTATTTATCATCTCATATCTATTTATCTATCTACCTATCTATGTATTTAATTCTATCTATCTATCTATCTATCTATCTATCTATCTATCTATCTCTATCTATCTATCTATCTATCTATCTATCTATCTATCTATCTAAATCTATCTATCTATATCTATCTATCTAAATCTATCTATCTATCTAAATCTATCTATCTATCTAAATCTATCTATCTATCTATCTATCTATCTATCTATCTATCTATCTAAATCTATCTATCTATCTATCTATCTATCTATCTATCTAAATCTATCTATCTATCTATCTATCTATCTATCTATCTATCTAAATCTATCTATCTATCTATCTATCTATCTATCTATCTATCTATATCTATCTATCTATCTATCTATCTATCTAAATCTATCTATCTATCTATCTATCTATCTATCTATCTATCTATCTATCTATCTAAATCTATCTATCTATCTATCTATCTATCTATCTATCTATCTATCTATCTAAATCTATCTATCTATCTATCTATCTATCTATCTATCTATCTAAATCTATCTATCTATCTATCTATCTATCTATCTATCTATCTATCTATCCAAATCTATCTATCTATCTAAATCTATCTATCTATCTATCTATCTATCTATCTATCTATCTATCTATCTATCTATATCTATCTATCTATCTATCTATCTATCTAAATCTATCTATCTATCTATCTATCTATCTATCTAGCTATCTATCTCATATCTATCTATCTATCTATCTATCTATCTATCTATCTATCTATCTAAATCTATCTATCAAAATCTATCTATCTAAATCTATCTATCTATCTATCTATCTATCTATCTATCTATCTATCTATCTATCTATCCCATATCTATCTATCCCATAGCTATCTATTGCTCTAACCTGTAGTTGTCTATTTATCCATCTATCTATCCAGCTATTTCACATCAAACTATCTATCATCATATTTATCCCTTTATCGGAGCCATACTTATCTAATCTAATATCTATCTATCTATCTATCTATCTATCTATCTATCTATCTTGTATTCGAACTATATCTAATCTATATATCCAGTATCTATCTATCTATCTATCTATCTATCTATCTATCTATCTATCTATCTATCATTTATCTATGTATCTATTTAGTGATAGTATAGCTAATCCTTTTCAGATGCAGTTTATTGGTGCTTTTGTCTGATTTGTATAGGGGGCATATAATTGTCATATAGGTATCCGTTAAGTAACACGCTTATAAGCAACTGCAGGTATATATACAACCTAAGTAAAAAAATGATATTGTAAAGTAAATTAAAAAAATAACAATAATAATAACTAATCTTACTCACAAGATACTATTTAGATATTATTCCTAGAACACCATTCCAAAAACATGTTTTTAAGGTGATATTTTTCTATCAGGAAGAAAACTTACAACATACAAGACAGATATTGCAATAAAAAACAATGTATACAGGTGAGTAATACAGAGTGCAGAATATATATATATATATATATATATATATATATATATATATACCTGACTATTCAGCATCAGCTCACTCCAGCGCATGCATTCCTAGATTTCTCTTCAGATATTATTTGAAGTTTGTGAGTGAATAGAACATTGGAGCTGTCTTGCCCTGCACTGCTCTGGGTATAAGAATCAATGCGAGCTGAGAGATGTACAGTACAAACCTTGGAAGGTGTCAGCTGAAATACTTACACTGGCATTCAGCGTCCACAGAACGGCTCCTCTCCCTTCCCCAAATCTACTCCTTCTCCAATGTAAAGAGCAGAAGAGCTGTCAAGGCAGTCTCCTCCCTCCTAACAGATGATTGGCTAAGCCAAACTCTACCCCTGCTGAAAGAAGGCGGCCCTAACACTTCAACTGAGTCCAGTTCAATAAATTTATATTTCAGATATTTCATATTTCTGAAAAACCTTTTGCAACTCGACGTCTTATAGAAATTAATTTGGTACAGAGATGTTGTTTGGATTGGGGGATACAGGACAACGATGTCTCATATTGGGGGAAATTGTTGGTAAGATGTGCAAAGATACATAAGATACATAAGGCCAGCTGAAGATAATGGGCCTATTGCACTTAAATAACTCTAATGAAAGCATTCCATATCCTATTTTCTATCTCACAGGAGATCTCCTCTAACCCTTAGGAGATCCATTTAGCTCACAGGGACATTTCCAGCTCACAGGAGATATTTCTAACTTATAAGAAGTGTTGGGCAAACCAGAACCACAAAGTTCGTGTTTGTATATGACTTTGCGAGTTCAGGTTCCTAAAGCCAAAAACACAGACTTCAGCCAGAAGTTCGACGCTCAGCCCGAACACGACTTCTTAGCATCCCATCAACCAGCTTCACCTAAAAAGTGCAGCAGCAGGAAGCTGCTGTACAGCTTATCTAAGCCCCAATCCGATCCCTGTTCGTCATTCCTTTCAAATGGTCCACAGCTGGGGCCACAGAAAAATGGCCGCCGCTCCCATGAGTGAGGACACTCACTACCAGCTGCCACTAGGAGTGTCCTCACTCATGGGAGCGATAGCCATCTTTGTGTGGTACTGGCCACAGACCAAAGGAATGCTGCTGACCAGTGACCGGATTGGGGCTCAGGTAAGTTGTACAAATCTTTTTTTTTCCCGATTCTGCCTCTTGGGCCTCTTTATTTAAAGTTCAACCAAAATTGCCGAACCTGAACTTGGGGTGTTCACCCAACACTACCTATAATCCAACTCAGAGGAGATATTTCTAATATATAGGAGATATTTTCTTAATTCACGAAAGATATGTCTAACTTACATGGGCTCTTTACAACTTACAGGAGATATTTCTGACTCATGGAAGATGTACCCAACTCTCAGGATTTTCTAACTCAAATGAGATCTTTCCAGCTCACAGGAGATATTTCCCATGTACAAGATATTCCCCATGTGAAAGAAGATATTTGAACATTTGTGAGAGATCTTACCAACTAACGAGACATTTTCCAACTTACAGAAGCTCTTTCTAACTTATAGGAGATATTTTCCTAACTTACTGGAGATATATCTAACCTACACAGGCCCTTTACAACCCACAAGAGACATTTCCGACTCATGGAAGATGTTGCCCAACTCTTAGGAGATATTTTCTATAGCAAATGAGATATTTCCAGCTTACATGAGATATTTCCCAATGTACAAGACATTCCCCATTTCAAAGAAGATATTTGCAACTTAAAAGAGATCTTTCCAACTCACAGGAAATATTTCCTAACTCACATGAGATATATCTGACTTGCAGGAGATCTTTCCAACTTTCCAACTCGCAGGAGATAACTTACTAACTTAAAGAGATATTTTTAATTCATGGAAGAAATATCCCAACTAACAGGAGATATTTCCTAATTCCCAGGAGATCTTTCCAGCTTCAAGGGTATATTTTCAAAATCGATATTTGTAACTTACAGGAGATACCGGTTTATTCCAACTCCCTTTAGATATTTTCCATTTTACGCAGCATCTTTCCAACTCACATAAGATATTTTCCAACATATAAGAGACATTTCCAACTCATAGGAGATGTTTCAAACACTTTGTAGTTACTTCTAACTCACAGTAGATATTTATAGCTCATCACAGTATTCCTAATCTCATAGAAGATATCCCTCAACTCACTTTGTGCTTAACCCCACAACCCCCCCCCACACTATTGTTTATACATACACCAATTTCTCATGCATGCTGTGGGCGAGCCCCCGATCACCCTACACATGCCCCTCTGGACACCCTTAATTCCCACCTATACTCCCTTAAAAGTACAAAAAGCACCAAAACATGTTAGAATGATCTAATCCAATTGCAGATTAGAGATGCCCAGGGACCGGGAGACGTGTAGGACGGCCCCAGGTGTAGCTCCTCCAGCTATGGTAATAGTTTTTCTCAGCTTAAATGCTTTGGGTCCTTCTTGCTTCTCACCTGTTAGGCCCTGCTCCCAAAAGTGTTTCATTTTTAATACCTTCCACTGATGATAGTCAAAAAGACTGAACCATGTCTGCAAGTGGGCGCACTGTGTCTATATGGCCTACATTGCTCGTTACCTACCAACCACCCTGCATTGTTACATATTTACTGACCATCCTGCATTGCTACATACCTACTGACCATCCTGCATTGTTACATATTTACTGACCATCCTGCATTGCTACATACCTACTGACCTTCCTGCATTGCTGCATACCTACTGACCATTCTGCATTACTACTTACCTACTGACCATCCTGCATTACTTCATACCTACTGACCATCCTGCATTACTACATACCTACTGACCATCCTGCATTACTACATACCTACTGACCATCCTGCATTACTACATACCTACTGACCACCCTGCATTACTACATACCTACTGACCATCCTGCATTACTACATACCTACTGACCACCCTGCATTACTACATACCTACTGACCATCCTGCATTACAACTTACCTGACCACCCTGCATTACTACATACCTACTGACCATCCTGCATTACTACATACCTACTGACCATCCTGCATTACTACATACCAACTGACCATCCTGCATTACTACATACCTACTGACCATCCTGCATTACTACATACCTACTGACCACCCTGCATTGCTACATACCTACTGACCATCCTGCATTACTACATACCTACTGACCACCCTGCATTACTACATACCTACTGACCATCCTGCATTACTACATACCTACTGACCATCCTGCATTACTACATATCAACTGACCATCCTGCATTACTACATACCTACTGACCACCCTGCATTGCTACATACCTACTGACCACCCTGCATTACTACATACCTACTGACCACCCTGCATTACTACATACCTACTGACCACCCTGCATTACTACATACCTACTGACCACCCTGCATTACTACATACCTACTGACCACCCTGCATTACTACATGCCTACTGACCATCCTGCATTACTTCATACCTACTGACCATCCTGCATTACTACATACCTACTGACCATCCTGCATTACTACATACCTACTGACCACCCTGCATTACTACATACCTACTGACCATCCTTCATTACTACATACCTACTGACCATCCTGCATTACTACATACCTACTGACCATCCTGCATTACTACTTACCTACTGAGCATCCTGCATTACTACATACCTACTGACCATCCTGCATTACTACATACCTACTGACCACCCTGCATTACTACATACCTACTGACCACCCTGCATTACTACATACCTACTGACCATCCTGCATTGCTACATACCTACTGACCACCCTGCATTACTACATACCTACTGACCACCCTGCATTACTACATACCTACTGACCATCCTGCATTGCTACATACCTACTGACCACCCTGCATTACTACATACCTACTGACCATCCTGCATTACTACATACCTACTGACCATCCTGCATTACTACATACCTACTGACCATCCTGCATTACTACATACCTACTGACCATCCTGCATTACTACATACCTACTGACCACCCTGCATTGCTACATACCCAGTGACCATCCTGCATTGCTACATACCTACTGACCATCCTGCATTGCTACATACCTACTGACCATCCTGCATTACTACATACCTACTGACCATTCTGCATTACTACATACCTACTGACCATCCTGCATTGCTACATACCTACTGACCATCCTGCATTACTACATACCTACTGACCATCCTGCATTACTACATACCTACTGACCATCCTGCATTACTACATACCTACTGACCATCCTGCATTACTACATACCTACTGACCATCCTGCATTACTACATACCTACTGACCATCCTGCATTACTACATACCTACTGACCACCTGCATTACTACATACCTACTGACCATCCTGCATTACTACATACCTACTGACCATCCTGCATTACTACATACCTACTGACCATCCTGCATTACTACATACCTACTGACCACCCTGCATTGCTACATTCCCAGTGACCATCCTGCATTGCTACATAACTACTGACCATCCTGCATTACTACATACCTACTGACCATCCTGCATTACTACATACCTACTGACCATCCTGCATTGCTACATACCCAGTGACCATCCTGCATTGCTACATACCTACTGACCATCCTGCATTACTACATACCTACTGACCATCCGGCATTGCTACATACCCAGTGACCATCCTGCATTGCTACATACCCAGTAACCCGTGCTGGTGCCAGCTCAGGGTACACCTGGGCAATTGCCAGGGCCCCTGGCATCTTCAGGGGCCCACTCAGGCTCACACTTGGACATGGTATTATTTTACAGTGGACCCAAACCACCGAATACCGGGTGCTGTGTACAGACCTGGTCTTGGCTGATCTCAGCAACATTGGAGAAGGTGGCCTGGAATGGAGGTGGAAAGAACCAGGTTACAACTGACAGTAATGATGGAGTCTTTAGTGACAGCGGAGCAAGCAATAAGGGCTGGAGGGTGATTGGTGGCTATAGAGAATGTAACAAGGACTAGAGGACCATTGGTGTCTATAGGGAAGGCAATAAGAACTGGAGGATGATTAGTGGCTATAGGGAAGGCAATACGGACTAGAGGATGATTGGTGGCTATAGGGAAGGCAATAAGGAGGGAAGGCAATAAGGACTAGAGGATGATTGGTGGCTATAGGGAAGGCAATAAGGACTGGAGGATGATTGGTGGCGATAGGAAAGGCAATAAGGACTGGAGGATGATTGGTGGGGATAGGAAAGGCAATAAGGACTGGAGGATGATTGGTGGCGATAGGAAAGGCAATAAGGACTGGAGGATGATTGGTGGCTATAGGGAAGGCAATAAGGACTGGAGGATGATTGGTGGCTATAGGGAAGGCAATAAGGACTGGAGGATGATTGGTGGCTATAGGGAAGGCAATAAGGAATAGAGGATGATTGGTGGCTATAGGGAAGGCAATAAGGACTGGAGGATGATTGGTGGCTATAGGGAAGGCAATAAGGAATAGAGGATGATTGGTGGCTATAGGGAAGGCAATAAGGATTAGAGGATGAATGGTGGCTATAGGGAAGGCAATAAGGAATAGAGGATGATTGGTGGCTATAGGGAAGGCAATAAGGACTAGAGGATGATTGGTGGCTATAGGGAAGGCAATAAGGAATAGAGGATGATTGGTGGCTATAGGGAAGGCAATAAGGACTGGAGGATGATTGGTGGCTATAGGGAAGGCAATAAGGACTGGAGGATGATTGGTGGCTATAGGGAAGGCAACAAGGTCTGGAGGGCGATCAGCAGCAGAAGATGACCCATTTGTGACAGCGGAGCTGAAAGATGACATCACTACTTTGGGGCCCACCAAGACTTTCTTGCCCAGGGGCCCCCACTAACCCTGAGCCAGCCCTGCTAGTGAGCATTCTGCATTGCTACATACCTATCGCCCAGCGTCCTGATCCTGAGGCCCCATCTGTCCTACTTTTCTCCATTTGTGTTGCCTGGCCGTCCAGGATGAAGTGTTCCACATTCCAATTCTCTTTTAGAAGCGGCTGAAGCGGAACGTAGAATATTTCTGTGTTGATAAAATATTATATCTGCCTTTAATCATTTACCTGCTGAATATATAAGCTCTAGCTTGGGGGCTTGTTAGGAAAAATAATGAACCTTTGCCCTTATGAGACTCTAGTGGGGGGGGGGGGGGGTGCAGGTACGGGGAAGCTCCATCAAACATGGGACCCCAGCTCTCTACAATTGGGGACCTTTTAAAAGTTATATATATTTATTTGCTATTTCTAACTCTTATTATAGCAAAACAAATGGCTTGCACTGTTCACTGGCTAATTGATTCCCTGGTTATCTGATAAAATAATGTCTTATTGGCCTAGAGCTAATAGGAACATGTTCTTATTTGTAGTGATTATTTTTGTTCGAATATAATAAGCGAGAAAAAAACAGCTGCTGTGAGTTGAAGCTCAAGCAAAATTGTAGAATCATAGAGGGAGGCACTCAAAAAATTTGTCAAAAAAATAGATTTTATTCCATATCACTAAATTAATCACTACACATAACCACTACACAATTAAAATCCCTTAAAAAACTCATAATGAGACAATACATATAAGACAAACCAACATGGAAGTGTGTAGGCGATAGGGAGAGCACTGGCACACACAAATATCAATCAGCATCCACATATAAAAACACATAAACACAAGTGATCTAATCAGTGCAAATAACAATGTGCAAATCCTGCCTATGATCCGGATCCTACATCAAACAACTGCAAAGTGCAACCAATCAACAGACACAAATACAATATATAATCACAAATAAAACCTACATAATTACCCAATACATAAATACCCTATAAGAAATATAAAAATGACCACAAAATGCCTCACCAATATAGATGCTAGTATCAATCAACCATTAAATACAGCGCAAAAATATATCCAACCAAAATATACTCAAGGTATCACAGGTATGCCAGTAAAGGGTCTCCCCACCGCCTACAGCACCAGGAGCCACGCGTTCCGTGGGTGTAACCCCCACTTCATCAGGCTACCACCAAGCAACATTGTCACAACAATGAGAATGACCTCCTAAAGTTTCTGTACCTATTAATTATTATTATTAATAATAAAGCTTCATTTAGACCAAGTGGGGTTCATGCCGCACAGAGAGGCCAGGGACAACACCATCAAAGTGTTGAACCTGGTTCATCTGGCACAGCGAAGTGGAGCCCCTGCCCTCCTGCTGGCAACGGACGCTGAAAAAGCTTTTGATCGGGTGAACTGGGAGTTCATGCTAGCCACGCTCAGACACATAGGCCCTAACGCCATGAGCTGGATCGGAAGTTTGTACTGTTCCCCGTCCGCTGCGGTCAGGGTTAATGGAGTTCTCTCCGACTCCTTTAAGATTACTAACGGCACAAGACAGGGATGCCCACTGTCTCCCCTCATTTTCATACTCACACTAGAACCCTTCCTGTGTAGGATCCGAGGTAACCCCGACATTAGGGGTCTATCCCAGAACTCAAAGCAGTATAAGGTTGCAGCATATGCTGACGACCTAATCTTCTGTGTGTCCTGCCCTGAAGTGTCTCTTCCCAATCTAATATCAGAATTGAAGCACTACGGAGCGTTATCCGTATATAAAATTAACTATCAAAAATCAGAGGCTCTTAATGTAAATATCCCCCATGAGAGATTTGGCAAAATCCGAGATGCTTTCCTGTTCAAATGGGCCAGGGATAGCGTCACATATTTAGGGACAAAAATTGGGAATAACCTGTCCAAAATCTTCGACTTAAACTTCCCCCCGTTATTGAAGAAATTTGAGGAGGAAACAGCTAGATGGGCCCAAGGTAAGATATCTTGGTTTGGCTGCTGTAATGCGACCAAAATGACCTTGCTCCCCCGGTTGCTTTATTTAATGCAAGCGCTCCCGGTGACGGTCCCACAAAGCTATTTGCATAAAGTCAGAGAAGTATTCACTAAGTTTGTATGGGGTGGAAAGAGGCCAAGGTTAAAGAGGGCACTGCTCACTTGGACAAAAGAGAATGGGGGAATAGGCTTCCCAGATCCCACCCTTTACCATGGGGCGGTCCACCTTAGCCGAACGGTGGACTGGTGCTTACACGGGAAGCACAAGCAGTGGGTGGGGCTGGAGCAGGGGTTCGTTGAGGGCCCGATTGAAGGGATTACATGGTTGGCAGACGCGGACATCCCATTGGCTCTCAAACACCCCACAATTGGAGCTACCATTAGAGCCAGTAGGCTATACTTTAAGCTTCCGGAGATCTCCCCCGGCCCCTCACCGATGCTCCCGATATTGGGTAATCCACGTTTCCCTCCAGGTAATGGGGGATCTGTCTCGAGAGAGTGGAGGAGGGGGGGGGATATTTAGGGCTGGACACTTTTGGGCGGAAATGGGCTGGTCTGACTTGGGAACACTTGCCCAATCGAGGGGCCTTACGGCCTGGTCGGCATGGCAGAGCACCCAGCTGACCCACTTCCTCCACTCTCTTAAAGACCTTAGTAGGGGAATGAGGAAAACAACCCCCTTTGAAGACCTCTGTGCCAGTAGAGAGGCGGTTAAGCACAACCTATCATACATATATAAGCTGCTCATTACTCCACGGGAAGATGAGCGACCCCCTTTCTTGGGGAGGTGGGAGGAGGATTTGGGTCTCGCTTTTACCCCTACACAGGAGAGAAGGTTACTAGCCATGCCACATAAAACATCAGTTTGTACCCGCTATCAGGAGTGTAATTACAAAATTCTCTCGCGGTGGTACATAGTGCCAGCTGGAGTGAACAAATGGTCACCAGACACCTCAGATAGGTGCTGGAGATGCGAGGGAGCTAGAGGCGACCTGCTGCACATGTTCTGGTCCTGCCCGACACTGACCCGTTTTTGGGAGGACGTCAGAGAGATCGCAGGCAGGGTGACGGGAGAGGTAGTACCTCCCGACCCAGCCTCTTGTCTCCTGCACATGACTGGGTCCCCACTAAAGCCTACAGGAAATCACTGTTGTGTCATCTCCTCAATGCAGCTAAGATGTGCATTCCCCTTAAATGGAGATCCAAGGATCCTCCCTCGACGAGGATGTGGATCCTAAAGGTGAATGAGCTGATGAGATTCGAAAGTGTGATATTATCTAGGGAGAATAGATTTGAGAGCTTTACGATAACATGATACGATTGGTTGCAATTCTCAGAGTCTGCGGAATGCGAGACCCTGTTGCGGGACGCCCAGGACCCTGCGCCTTAAACACTAAAGTTCTGTGTCCTCCCCCTTCCTTCCCCTATTTGTTCACCCCCAGTGAGACGTCACAGATTTGCAAAACAATGCAAACACTAAGAATATTGTGATAGAATCTTTATTGATTAAAAGTTATAGATAGCGTGTGGATTGTGGATTAACATGTTAGTAACTGTTATACTTGTGACTGTAAGAGTGTTTCACAAATGTGTATTGTTATTACTCTTTTCTTTTCTGGAAAATATAAATAAAGAATTATAAAAAAAAAAATAATAAAGCTTCATCATGATGGCCAGCTGCTGCAGTGATGAGCGTACAGCCGAAGAGCTTTCCTTGTGTTATCTGTTTCTCAGCAGCCACGCTGTGCTCCAACATGCCAAAAAGGGAAATGGTGACATATTATAAGAGACCTTGGCATGGGTGAGCTCTCTAGGCAGGAAACCAATCGTTGAGGAAGGAGTCACCTAGATTTGCGACATATTTTTTAGCTATATTAAATTTTAAAAAGTGGAATTACCTCTTAACATAGAAACATAGACACCACGGGCCTCGCACCCCTCCCTCCCCCACCCTCCCCATTCTTCCTCCGTGTCTTTCCCTGTGTTAGTCTGTTAAAAATCCCATGTCTCGATTTACTGGGTAAGCAATGGTTTAGAGTTCGACTATAATCCAGTTTTCTTCACCACAATAGTATTTTATAGGCCACTATTAGCGTTATATTTATAGCACCTATAGTGTTCTATCGTTACAGCATACTTCCAGAATGCCTCGTCTATGTTATGTAGATTGTTTAACCTCAGAGTAATCAGTATCTTGAAACTATTTCCTAATGCTATTATGCTTTATTCTAATGTTTAATATGCTGTATCCAGTTAATTTACTTTCTGTTTAGCAAACTCTATTGCAATTGTATGTATCCATAGTGTGTTAAGCTATGCAAAATCTCAATAAAATATTTGTAAAAGAAACATAGGCCCTTATTTATGAAGAAATAGCGACAGGTAGCGACTGGTGAGCGGCCGGTAATGACGGGCACCTCCACGAGAACGCCGGCTCCCCACCACAATCACACATTTATCAAGGCAATCCTGCTTAGCGACTGAGATAGCGCCATATAGCGACTCATTCATCATTATTCCAGCCTCAGCCCACTGCGCCAGCGTCCGACCTTGAACAGCGACAGGTATGACCTCTCGCTAGCTGGCGCTCTCCAATGCATTTCAATGGAACAATCTTTAAATATTAATAATTAGTTGTTATTAATGTTTTTTTTTTTTTAGTGTGAAAAATTCTGTGACCACTTCTGCCATTTTATTAAGGGAAAAATAATTAAAAAAAAAAACAAAAACAGAATTGATATTACAGGTCTGATATTAATGTATTCATATTACTAAATTATTTAAAGTACTTTTTTTTTTTGGTTTCCAAAAATATGGTGGTTTGGGGGTTAAAAAACTACTTTTAACCCATCGCCTCCAGCGCTCTGGGGTTTAAACATGCATTTCCCAGCGCGAGAATTTTTTGAGCGTGATTTTTTAATGAATATGGTGGGAGCCGGTCGCTAGGGCCAATCGCTATCATGCGCTCCCATACAGCGCGGAACCTGTCAAATAGCGACTCCTCACCCAATATTCAACATTACGGCAAACCGACTGAGTCGCTATCAACTACCGAACAACGGCCAAGCACAGCGACTACTAGCGGGCACTCTGAAAATGCCGCTACAGTCGCTCAACTGTCTCTACCTGCCGCTATTAATGAATCGGCCTCATAGAAGATTGAAGGCAGAAGGAGAGCATACGCCCCTTTTAGTCTGCCCTTATGTGTATTCATCAAGGGATAGCGGCAGGTAGCGCCTCGTAGCGACAGGTAGCGAACGGTGAACTCCGGGCACCCAGAGCTCCTGGTATTACCTGTCGCTCTCCCATACATTTCAATGGACGTTACCTCTCTTCACTTTAAACAGGGTTTTCTTTTAATTTTTTTTTTTTAATCAAATCATTGTGTGACCTCTCCTGGCCTATTTAAAGTCATTTTTGAAAACTTTTTGGATTTTTTACATTTTTATGCAGAATTGTCTTTACAGGTCTGGTATTAAAGTGTTAATGTCACAATGTAATAACATGTAATGTCATTCAATAGGTTTTTGCTTTGTTACTAGTGGATATGTGTTCAAAAACAGACTTTAGTCACACAGCTTCTGGCGCTCTGGGCTACAGCGACACAATTTTGAGCGCCGGCGCTGTGTGAGGCTGTTTTTTTGATGAATATGGTTTGAGTCGCTCACACTGACCAGTCGCTACCGTTCGCTCCCATATAGCGCTGTACTGGTGTTATAGCGACTCACACACCATTTCACCAATGCCGGCAATGTTACTACCACTAGCGGTCACTCTTAGCGTCGCTGTACAGACACTCATCTGCCGTTACCTGGCGCTAGTAATGAATCAGCTTGCGCGTGTTCTCTTTATCTTAGGATATATGTGTGCTTATCCCAGGCATGTTTAAATTCAGGAATCTATAAGATTTCCGGGCCGATCGATTCTTTCCCCCTGAGGCATCCAAAATCGGGATTTCACCCACTGGTCCCCATACACTTACGATCAGGGTGTCCCAGGGGGCAAGGACCAAAACCCAGAATAGTCAAAATCCTGGGTTTTGGTCCACTTTAAAGACTGGTCATGAATGCTCATATAAAAAAGGCAGCTGAAGCCGTTTTGGCAGACATCTTTCTTACTCCCATCAATGCTGTGGCAGTGCCCTTAGCAGTTCCTCATAGGAAAATCCATGTCAGAATAAGAGGGGGGTCTGAGGGGGTTGTACGGGGCCCAGGCATTTCCAGCAGTGTCCCTGCTTGTGCTGTGGACCTTCAGTCATCCACAATGGCCACCATAGATTTTCTGTTCAACTTCTGTCTCCTGTGACCCAGAAAAGTGGATAAAGAAAACAGGGGACCTCCAATGAGCCCTGTCATATGTAGTGATCCCGGCCCTATACCATCCTAGTCCACACCGGGCACGAGATGGTGGAAATCACTTTTATTACATTTTTACTGTGGTGGATAAAAGCAAAAACAAGAGGGCTAAAGGCAAAAAATAAAAAAGAATTAATGACCCAAGACCCTCAATTACAGCAACAGATCAGTAGCCAAAACAGAAGTGTTAGTGGTAATAAAGCGCAGTTCTGCCTAATAGGTATAAACAAAACCTAGGGACAAAAGGCTTGGCCTTAAAGAGAACCTGTCGGAGGAGAAGTATCAGGCTTCCATTGCTGATCTCATGCAAAACAACGCTTCCAAGAGTGTGAGACCTGTGTCAGACCTTCTCAGGAAGAGCTTCTGTACAACTTACCTGAGCCCTGATCCGCTCCCTGGTCGACCGCGGTGTTCCTTTTAAATGGTATATGTCCAGTGCCGCAGAAAAATGGCCACTGCTCCCATGAGTGAGCAATGCTGGCACTAGGAGTGTCCTCACCCATGGAAGCGGCGGCCATCTTGCTGTGACCCCGGCTGTGGACCAATGGAACAGAATGCCGACCAGGGACCGGATCGGGGCTTAGGTAAGTCGTACAGCAGCTTCCTTTAGGTGAAGCTGGTTGTCAAGCAGCCCATCTGATGAAGTGGGGGATACACCCACGGAACGCGTGGCTCCTGGTGCTGTAGGCGGGGGGGGGGGGGGGGGAGATCCTTTTCTGGCATACCTGTGATACCTTGAGTATATTTTGGTTGGATTTATTTTTGCGCTGTATTTAATGGTTGATTGATACTAGCATCTATATTGGTGTAGTATTTTGTGGTCATTACTTATGGGGTATTTAGTTACTGGGTAATCATGTAGGTTCTGTTTGTGATTACACATGGTATTTGTATCTATTGATTGGTTGCACTTTATAGTTATTTGATATAGGATCCGGATCATAGGCAGGATTTGCACATTGTTATTTGCACTGTTAGATCACTTGTGTTTATGTGTTTTAAATATAGATGCTGATTGATATTTGTGTGTGCAGGTGCTCTCCCCATCGCCTACACACTTTTATGTTGGTTTGTCTTATATGTATTGTCTCATTATGAGTTTTTTAAGGGGTTTTAATTGTGCAGTGGTCATGTGTAGTGATTAATTTAGTGATATGGAATAAAATCTATTTTTTTGATACATTTCTTGAGTGCCTTCCTCTATGATTCTGTGGTCAAGCAGCCCATCAACTGGCTTTTCAGTGTTCGGGTCGAACTCAGAAATGGAACACGGCCTTGGGTCCATGTTCAGGATTGGGAAGCGGAACTTGCAAAGTTCGGTACAAACTCAACTTTGTGGTTCGGTTTTGCCCAACACTAGTGATAAGTGTAGGGTAAGTGATAGCATAGTGCTTAATGTATGGTGGAGCAGTGATACAGGTAGGAGGAGGTGTGTAGAGTAGTGTTAAGGATTAAGGATTGGGTGGAGATTAAGGAGTAGGAGTGCAGATTAAAGTGTAAGGCAGTGATAGGAGCCAGGGTAATTTTAGAGGTAGGGTAGTAAGAAGGGCTGTGTAGGGTGATAAAGCAGGAGTAATGGGTGGGGGAGGGTAGTGATAGGAATAAGGTAGTGTTAGGAGTGAGAAAGTGATGGGAACCAGGTTGGTGTTAGGGGTAGGGTGGTGAGAACAGCGGTGATAAGGAATGGGTAATAATAGAATCAGGATAATAATAGGTATATGACAGAGTTTAGTGCAGGGTAGTTTAGGCCTAAGAGAGGCATAGCAGCAGAGATGCAATGAGAGACAGGGTAGAGTTAGTGGCAGAATATTAAGAAGGGTTCTGTAGGCTTAGTAATAACAGTAGGATAGTGTTGGGTGTAAGAAAATAGTAGCATAGTGTTAGGGGCAGGACACCGAGAACGAAGTTTTGGTGGTGGGGTATTGATACTTGTTGAGTAGGGTTAATGGGGTACAGTAGTAATAGGAGCAGGGTAGTGTTAGGTGTAATGTAGTGTGACATTCTCCTGTCCTCTTCCTTGGTTACTTCCTCGCAATCCCGCTTTCAAGACTTCTCCCGTGCCTCTCCACTTCTCTGGAATGCCCTTCCCCGCTCGATCTGCCACTCTCCATCACTCCAAGCCTTTGAAAGTGCCCTCAAAACTCACTTCTTCAGACAAGATATGACCTGGCTTAAAGTGGACCAACACCCAGGGGTGATCGGCCCGGGAATCTATAAGATTCCCGGGCCGATCACCTCACTCACCGCGGGACATCCGAGATCGGGACGTCCCGCGGGGTGAAACCCCCCCCCAAAAAAACCAAACTCCTTACCTGATCCGCCGCCGCTTCCGCCGCCTCTCGCGCGCCCCTCTAGACGTGCACGCGCACGCCGAGAGTGGGGATTGGACGCCGCCGTCACATGGGAGCGGGGAGAGGTGAGTTTTTTGGGGTTTCTGGGGGGTTTCAGAGAGCGGGACACCCCCGATCGGGGTGCCCCGCCGAAGTGGACCAAAACCCAGGATAGTCAAAATCCTGGGTGTTGGTCCACTTTAAGCAACTCCTATAACCTTCAATGGCACATGCAGCCATACTCAAGCTCTACCACTTGTGACCCCGCCCCCTTTGTCTCCACCCCCCATCCTCTATACTGTAAGCCCGCAAGGGCAGGGCACTCCTCCCTATTGTCTCCTGTGCTCACAACACTTGGTTTTAACCTGTGGCATCTAATTTTGTATTGTTCTCTGTACTATATGTTTTACCCTGTCTGTAATCATACCATGTTAAGTGCTACGGAAGTTGATGGCGCTATATAAATAAACAATAATAATAATAATAGTGTTTAGAGTAAAGCAGTAGCTTAGTGTTATGAGCTAGGATGTGATAGGAGCCAGGGTAGGGTAGTAAATATGAAGGGGTAAGGGCAGAGTAATGATGGGAGTAGGGTAGCATTAGTTATAGTGTACTGTAAGGAGTAAGGTAGTAGTAAGATTATGAACTGGGAAGTGACATGAGCCAGGGTACTGTTAGGGATAGGGTATCTAGAAGAGTTTAGTGTAGGTTAATAATAAGGAAAGGGTAATTGTAGGGATAGATTAGTGATAGGAGTAGTATAGTGTAAGGTGTAAATTAGTTGTAGTATGGTAGTGTTATGAACTGGGAGGTGATAGGAGCCAGAGTATTGTTAGAGGTAGAGTAGTGAGAAGGGTTGTCTAGGGTTATTGATAAAGTATAGGGTAGTGATAAGCGTGAGGTGGCGATAAGTAGTTGTATTTGCACCAGGAAACTGATAAGAGTAGGATAATGTTGCGGGTGGGGGGTTGATAATTGTTGAGTATGGTAAAGATGAGCGTAGGATAATAGTAGGGGTGGAGTAATAATAGGAGTGTAGAGTTGGGAGTAAAGTAGTAGTAGTGGAGTGTTATGATTTGGAATGTGATAGGAGCCAGGGTAGGGCTAGGGGTAGGGTAGTGTTAGTTATAGTGTAGTGTAAGGAGTAATGTAGTAGTAGGGTAGTGTTATGAGCTGGGATGTTATAGGAGCCAGGGCAGTGTCAGGGTAGTGAGAAGGGTTGTGTAGAGTAGTAGGAGTAAGGAAAATTTAAACAGGCTGAACTAGATGGACTAGTTCTTCTTTTTTCAGCCTTACTTACGGGCAGGCTGATTCCTCACTAACGCCAGGTCGCGACAGATGAGCGTCTGTAGCAGGCATTTTCAGAGCGCCCGCTAGTAGTCACTGTGCTCGGCCGTGGGTCGCTACTTCATAGCGACTCAGTCGCTGTTCAGTAATGATGAATACATTGTGAGGAGTCGCTATTTGACCAGTACAGCGCTGTATGGGAGCGCATGGTAGCGACTGCTCATAGCGACCGACTCACACCATATTCAGCAAGAAAACAGCCTCACAAATCTCTGGCGCTGAAAAATGCTTGTTTGAAGCCCAGAGCGCAGGAGGCGGTGTGTTTAAAGTCTGTTTTTCAGCATCTATCCACGAAAACATATGGAATTACATTGTAGCAACATTGTAACATGAACACTTTAACGCCAGACCTGTAATGTCATTTCTGAAGAAATATATAAAAAATAAAAAAAAATTTAAAAAACTGCTTATTCAATGCCAGGAGAGGTCACAGAATAATTTGTGATTTAAAAAAACAAAAAAACAAAAACACAGTTTAAAGAGAAGGAAAGGATCGTCCATTGAAATGTATGGCAGAGCGTCAGGTGGCGAGAGGTCATACCTGGCGCTGTGCAAGGCTGAACGCCGGCGCTGTTCGCTGAGGTTGGGAAAATGATGAATCAGACGCTACATGGCGCTATCCCAGTCGCTAAACAGATTCTGCTTGATAAATGTGTAATTGTGTGCCGTGTCCGGCGTTCACCAGTCGCTACCTGTCGCTACCTCTCATTAACCAGCCGCTACCTGATGCTATCCCTTCATGAATAAGGCCCTGTGTTACTATGTTACCAACACACTGCTCATATGTATCCATCCCTAGGGCATTTCAGACTGCTGCAGATAAAAATTCATTTAATATTTTGTAACTCCTGCCGTGGTAGATTCCACCCCTCCAATGGCATTTATGGATCTGCCAGAAAGTGCTGCTGAGTTTCCTGCTGCTTTGCATTGTGGGTTATGTCAGTTAAAGTCATTTATCTGCCAAAGAAAAAACAAAGTGGTACTCACCTTTTGTCCTATGCAGCTGGTTGGTGCTAGTCCAGCTTTAAGTCCAGGCAGCAGCATGGCTGGGATGCTGGGGAAAAAAAGAAGCCTCCCGGGGGCTCCAAGTTGGCTTCTACCAAGAGAAAACTGGTGAGGCGGCGTTTCAGCAAATGCAGGCGCAAATGTAAGTGCTGACAATGATTCAGTATCATGCAAGTGAGTTTTGGGAAGTTTTTTTTTCAGCTGTGCTAGGCTGTTGGTCTTCTTTAAAGCGGACCTAAACCCACTGAACTTGTAAAATACATTTGGCCATAGCCCCTGCCGATACTCTCTTCTTAGGGTATAGAAATAGAAACGGATATTTCCGATTTTCGAATCGTCCTGTAACACTGTTTTTTGCTGTCCCTCTGTAAGATGGCAGGGGATCAGTCATTGCATTGGTGTGGCAATGACATCATTACCACACACCTCAGTGGCAATAAATGGAGGAGGCGGAGCTTTACAGCTAAAACAGACGCCATTATCTGGAATTAGAGTGAAGCGGGAGCAGTGAAAATGATCAAAAGGTGCTCTTCATGGGGGGAGCAATTCAGGAGATGCTAGTTAAAAATGTGGGTTTTGGTCTGCTTTAAGTGTGGATAGTATTAGGCATAAGAGATTAGTATCATGGTGTTAGGGAAAGTGCTTCCTTTAAAGTGGAGACTCCAGGGCAGACATACTCGCTCCCCGAGGTGCTGTGTGAAACCCCCCAGGTTCCCCAAAAACTCATCTTCGCTCATGTTCCAGCGGCACATGCACGAGCAGCGGCCGCATCTCTGCTATTCCTTTAGCAGGGCACGTGACCCCGACAGGCATTTGTGAATGGCTGGCGCGGACACGCTCCCTGTTAAAGAGTAGCGGAGGAGGCGGCCTCCAACGCGCTTGGATCCAGTCGCATTAGACGAGCTCCTGGACAAAGACTCGAGTGCGCTGATTGGACGAGAGGGCTCGCATGCGCCATAGGACTGGGGAAGGGTGAGATCGAGCGACCTAAGCAGGGCGTCACCGATCGGTGTGCCCCAGGGACAAGGACCAAAACCCAGAATAAGTTATTGAAGGTAGGACTCAATCCCTGGATAGTTCAGTGGATTTCCAGTTGGCTGAGGGATCGGTATCAGAGCGTTGTTGTAAATGGTGTGCAATCTGAACAAAGGCGAGTTACAAGTGGTGTGCCGCAAGGCTCTGTCCTGGGCCCCATTCTTTTTAATATATTTGTAAGTGACATAGGAGAAGGCTTGGTAGGAAAAGTTTGTCTGTTTGCTGATGATACAAAGGTTAGTAATAGGGTGGATATTCCTGGAGGTGTCTGCAACATGGAAAATGATTTAGCTTTACTGGATAGATGGTCAAAACTGTGGAAACTAGAGTTTAATGTCTCTAAATGTAAAATCATGCACTTGGGTAGAAGGAATCCCTGCTCTGAGTATCGTATGGGCAGCACTGTGTTAGCCAGGACCTCGGAGGAGAGAGATTTAGGGATACTGATTACTGATAGCTGCAAGATGAGTGGACAGTGTAGCCAGGCAGTGGGAAAAGCAAGCAGGATGCTCGGCTGCATAGCTCGAGGCATCACCAGTAGGAAGAGGGAGGTTGTGATGCCTCTGTATAGAGCCCTGGTGAGGTCACAGCTAGAATACTGTGTGCAGTTCTGGAGACCTTACCTGCAAAAACACATTATTCAAATAGAATGTGTCCAAAGGCGGGCAACGAAAATGGTGGAAGGACTAAAACTTATCAGGAGAGACTTAAAGAACTTAATTTGTACAGTCTGGAGGAAAGAAGGGAGAGGGGGGACATGATGGAGACCTTTAAATATGTGAAAGGATTGAATAAGGTTCAGGAGGGAAGTGTTTTTAAGAAGAAGCTTAACGATAGAACAAGGGGGCACAACCTGAAGCTAGTCGGGGGGAAGATCAGGAGCAATGTTAGAAAATATTATTTTACAGAAAGAGTAGTAGATGCTTGGAACAAACTTCCAGCAGAGGTAGTTGAAAAATCAACAGTCACTGAATGTAAACATACCTGGGATAAGCACACATCTATCCTAAGATAAAGAGAACATACAGAATACATACAAAATCTGCCGTCAACCTTCTATGTTTCTATGTTTCTAGTCAAAATCTTGTGTTTTGGTCCACTTTAACTGAAGGTAGAATTCCCGCATGGGCCTATGTTCATGATGATTGTGTGGGGGAATGTCAATCTGTGGATGGAGGGGACATTAGACTGTGAGTTCCTTTGGTGGTCAGGCACATCGTCGGCCCTATAAAATGAATAATAACAATGGGCCATCTCGGCACACACCACAGAAGCCGCGATCCGGACTCCAGACAGCCGCGCTTCTCTGGGGTTACTCGGAGTTAAATAAAAAAAAATATAAGTATTAAACGCTTCTAGCCAATCAGAGGCGGCGCAGACATCAAGGTGCGTACGGAGACAAAACCTTTTTTTCGGTAGGGAGGGAAAGGAATCCGCCTCGTGCATGTCTGTGCTAAAATCCCAATCCCCCCCAAAATCGATACGCGAGCGGACCGGCGCTTTAGGGAGCGCGGAATATCAAGATGAACGAGTTGTAAAGGTTTCTACACCTCATAAATTATGTACCGGGGTCTGGGACGGGGAAAAAAAGGGTCTGGGATCCCCCTCACAGTACAAAATAAAAAGAAAGCCCCAGATCCCTTTTATCTCGGGGAGTTCAGCAAAATGAAGAGTGAGAGGGGAGGGGGGCTCGGCTCTCCTCGGTGGTCCAAAATCTTAACCCTTTCTACTTCAAAGCCGCCACTCTTAATTCTGGCGGCCTCCTTCTGCCGCAGACTAACCTGCACTGCGATAGCAAGAGCTTGCTCCTTCGCTATTTGTGTTGGCTTAAAGATTATTAAAGGAGAACTCCGGGATGTTCTGACCCTCCACTGGCTGCAGAGATCCCAGAGAATAGAATGCTCTAACCATAGCATGCCGGGCACAATATCCATTGGACTTTACGGGGCCCCCAACATTTTCTGAAAGCCTTCCTAACATGAATAAATAAATAAAAACATAATCCATAAATAAGTCATTCTATATCAGGGCAAAACACGTGAATTGTGAAATGTCCTGATGAACCAGCGACCCTCCTCAGGGAAAGGGTATTTAAATATCTCTTTAGATAGAGGGGGTTTGGAATTGCAGGTCCTATTGGAAGTTACTACTGCAAAATTAATTGCTGAGGTTAGGTCCAACCCCCAAATTTTATAAGGACCTAGCGTTCCCACCACACCTCAAAAATAGATTGATTTAGAAAAATTTCTAGTTATATTTATTTCATGTTCTTAAAATCAAGTTATTACAAATTCAGACATTACATAGAAAATATATTACATTTAATTGTATTGTTTGGCTTGTATAGCCTTACATAGCATCATTCAAAAATGCTCAGTGTTGGTGCTGTCTAAATAATTCAATAGTAGTTGTATTAGTGTATTAGTACTGTTCAAATGATTAAGTAGTAGTTAATTAGGCTACATGCATATATATATTGTTCTGTTAGCAATATGACCCACCAAACAATACAATGGAGGTTGATGTACTAGAAAGAAATGTTGCATATGCTTATTGCATGTCTATTTATTTGTATTTATATGGTATTTAAATTAATTCTGTTTTTTGATCAGAATAGGGCACTGAGGAAGCCATACTGGCGAAACATGTTTGCTCTGATCGTTTTGATCATCATACCAGTAAGCTTAAAGAACACAAAACGCTGATGCTATGAATTTTGAATTTATTTATTCAACAATATTACATATAATTAGTAATTCATTGTAACAAAATCTTTATATTGCTGCATCAATTGTATAACTAAATGTAATATATTTTCTGTGTAATGTCTGAATTTGTAATAACTTGATTTTAAGAACATGAAATAAATATAATTATAAATTTTTCTAAATCAATCTATTTTTGAGGTGTGGTGGGAACGCTAGGTCCTTATAAAATTTGGGGGTTGGACCTAACCCCAGCAATTAATTTTGCAGTAGTATAATCCATAAATAATAATAAAAAGAATAATAATAATAATAATTATTATTATTATTAGGTAATATAATAATGAAATAATTAGTAGTAATATTATTATTATTATTAGGTATATATCATTATAATAAATAGTAAAAAAAAATGTAATCATAATAAAAAATAATACTTATAAACTAGATTTGCATTTTCAAGGGGAAAAACAGGGTGCTTGGGATATTTATTAAAAGTGGAACTAAAGTGACCGGGAATGCATTAGAGCAGAGAGACTGCATGCGCGCTGTGTCTGTGAGGATGGGAGGTTGTTAGACTCTAATATCATCAATGGCAGCTGAATTATGATGTATAATCTTTGAAGAATGTGGAGGCTGATTCATTACTAGCGCCAGGTATTGCCAGATGAGCGTCTGTATAGCGGCCGCTAGTAGACGCTGTATGCGGGTATCTCCTGTTTTTCTCTTTCGAGTCCATGAATGAATTACAATCCACTTTAAAGTGGACCTGAGGTGCCCTTGAGTGCATTTTTGAGAGGCCGAGTGGACATTAGCCTCTAATGTCAATGGCAGTAAAATTATTATATGTTATTTCTAAAATTGAGTTTTTAATGATCGTAATTATTATTTTTTATTATTGTTTATTTATTTATTTATATAACGCCATCATTGTCCATGTAAATTAGGTCCACCTTAATTTATGCGAAGGGCTGTGCTTGTGCGATCGGGCCCTGAAGCAGCCGGCAACGGCATCCAAATAGTAAGTAGGGGCTGATGGAGGAGGGAATCGGCCCCTTTTTATTTTCAGTCCGATATTCCTATTTAATATTAATTATAAACATTAAACACTACAATGCAGTTCTGCCCATTATGCTCTATGGCACTGTTCCCTTACCCCAGGGGATACTCGGGAATGTTCAGTGATGCACTCACAAGGAGGGTATAAGAAGTCTGGGATTTCATTTTAACAGTAAAACATTATTCTTTCTTGGTTCAAAAAATGCTACATGGCCCATGACCTATGTATTTTGGCCAAATTAGTTTTTTATCTCCTCCTTGCTGGTGCTTCCACAAATAAGCAGCTCTATCCCGGCACAGTACAGAGAACTTTATCATAACTGGCTGCAGAAAGATGCTTAAAAGTCAGGAGTGCGGCTCCAAACACACATGTCACTGCTGGTTTGCCAACACTTCCATCTTCATTAATAGGGCAGCCATGCAGACCAGAGCCGCCACTGCTACAATGCTGCACAGATCAGCAGCACAATTACTGGAGGAACCGAAAAGCATATGGACACCATCACATGTGATTATAAAGAAATACACGTAATGAGAGTAACAGAAGACAGGAATGAGAAATGGATGGATAGATGACAGAAATGTGAGATAGATAGATGATAGATAGATAGATAGATAGATAGATAGATAGATAGATAGATAGATAGATGATAGATAGATAGATAGATAGATAGATAGATGATAGATAGATAGATAGATAGATAGATAGATGATAGATGATAGATAGATAGATAGATAGATAGATAGATGATAGATAGATAGATAGATAGATAGATAGATAGATAGATAGATAGATGATACATAGATAGATGATTGATAGATAGATCGATAGATAGATAGATACATAGATACATAGATGATAGATAGATAGATAGATAGATAGATAGATAGATGATAGATGACAGAAATGTGAGATAGATGATAGCTAGATAGATAGATGATAGATAGATGACAGAAATGTGAGATAGATAGATGATAGATAGATAGATAGATAGATAGATAGATGATAGATAGATAGATAGATAGATAGATAGATGATAGATAGATAGATAGATAGATAGATAGATGATAGATAGATAGATAGATAGATAGATACCTACCCAGACCAGTCCAAATGGGACCCAAGCCCAACAGAGACCTTTCATCTGGAGTTCTGTAAGTACCTCCTCCAGGTCCATCGCAGCACCTCCAACATGGCGTGCCGGGCAGAGCTGGGCAGATTCCCTCTATGGTTCCAGGTGCAGAAGAGGGCGCTGTCATTCTGGGGGCACATACAGAGCAGCAGCCCCGACTCCTACCACCACAAAGCCTCCCTGAGCCATGGGGCCCAGAGCAAACCCTGCGCCCTCCAACTGAGTGTCAGTCACCTGTCCAGCCAAAACCCCCGACATGCCCTGACAAAAGCCCAAATAAAGGGGGCGATAGAGAGCTGCCAGGAGCAATATATAGAGCAGGGGTACTCAACCACTTCTTGTAAAGGTCCATTTACAGGCATCTGGTGAGAGGCGAAGGTCCGGACGGGGTGCTGTCGGGGGGGTGGATAGTTAGAAATCAGCGCACTGGGGGCGGGTTGGGGGTGGATTATACCTTGCAATGCCACTTCCTGCACATGCAGTACTTCATATTGCAATGCTAAGTGTCAGGGAGTCATGAGACACTGTCAGGGAGACAAACTACATCGCCAATCCTGTCAGGGCAGGGGTCCAGAAATCTGGCACAGAGGTCCGCATTCGGACCCCGGTCCGCCAATTGAGTACCGCTGATATAGAGGATTGGAAGAAAGAAATAAGTAACTCCCAGAAACTTACCATCTACCAGTCACTAAAGAGGAACTACACCATGGCCCCATACCTGGAGAGGCTGCACCACCCCAAACACAGGCAGACCCTGAGTCTCTATAGACTGAGCGCCCACAGCCTGGAGATGGAGACAGGCCGGCACAGGCAGACATACAAGCCACGGGAGAGCCGACTGTGCCGGCACTGTGAGCAGGGGGCCCTGGAGGATGAGGCCCACTTCCTGCTACACTGCAGCAAATATTCACCCACCAGGGACACTTACTTCCAGAGACTCTCCACCCTCATCCCGGACTTCACCTCCATAGATGATGAGAGGAAACTCCACATCCTGCTGGGAGAAGAGGAGCCCACCCTGCAAATAGCCGCCCAATATGTCTCCACCTGCCACCAACTGAGAGGAACATAAGAGACCATGGACTGATATACCCCTATACTGCCCCTATACCCCACCTCTATACTGCCCCCTATATGTCTCCACCTGCCATCAACTGAGAGGAACATGAGACACAATGGACTGATATACCCCTATACTGCCCCTATACCCCACGTATACACTGCTCCAACTAAAAGGACTATTAGAATCTATGGATTTCAAACCCATATACTGCCCCTTAATCCTACGCAACCCCCTACTGCCTCTATACCTCTCCACCTGCCACCATCACTGGACCAATGTACACCCAACCCTGCACCTATAACCCCCCCCCCCCCCCCCCCATTTTTTATTCCCTTTTTCTTTGGCAATGCTAAATGTTTTTTTGGACCTGCCAATAAAGCTCTTTTGAATTGAATTGAATTGATATGAGATAGATAGATAGATAGATAGATGATAGATAGATAGATAGATGATAGATGACAGAAATGTGAGATAGATGATTGATAGATAGATAGATGATAGATAGATAGATAGATAGATAGATAGATAGATAGATAGATAGATACATAGATAGATAGATGATAGATAGATAGATAGATAGATAGATGATAGATGACAGAAATGTGAGATAGATGATAGATGATAGATAGATAGATGATAGATAGATAGATAGATAGATAGATAGATAGATAGATGATAGATGACAGAAATGTGAGATAGATGATAGATAGATAGATAGATAGATAGATAGATAGATGATAGATAGATAGATAGATAGATAGATGATAGATAGATAGATAGATAGATAGATAGATAGATAGATAGATAGATAACAGAAATGTGAGATAGATAGATAGATAGATAGATAGATAGATAGATAGATAGATGATAGATAGATAGATGATAGACAGATGACAGAAATGTGAGATAGATGATAGATAGATAGATAGATAGATAGATAGATAGATAGATTAATAGATAGATGATAGATAGATGATAGATAGATGATAGATGACAGAAATGTGAGATAGA